>FASU01000686.1:0-11924 GCA_001486225.1 Heliconius pardalinus sergestus | reverse complement strand
TTTGCTACTTAATATGAAATAGTTAAATCAAATTTTCTAATATCTAATACTGCCACTAATATTTAACTTTAACTATAAACAAAAAATCGACCCAAATCATATAAAATTTAATCTCTTAGATATGCAAAAGTTTGAGTAGGTAATGCTTTAGTTAAAATGTCTGCTAATTGACAATTACTTGGAACATAATTAATTTTGATTAAACCCAGCTCAACCTTTTCCCTGACAAATTTAGATTTAATTTATGATAAACAGGATTGTTAACTAATTTAATTGCACTCTGATTATCTATATTTAATGTAGTACAATCATAACTTTCACCTAAATCAGACAGTAACTGCTGTAACTACAATATCTTTGACTATTTTGAACTAAGTTACATGTATCTGGAACCACTGTTTTTATATTCAACTCATATAAATTGTTTTCTTTAATATTTGCACTTTATTATTTTTTATAAATCAGGGCACTTGTGTCTTTCTTTACAATAGTATAGAATTTTTTTATTATCACCCCTTCAGAGAATAAGTTTCTTCCTAAACTTGGAACATACAACACATCATTCAGTTCACTAGTCTCCCATTCATCTGTTGTGTGTATCAATATAATGTTATTATGTAATGTAATGTTCTCTGTATTAATATTTTTCCAATGCCAGATACTTCCACAGATTGTTTATTTTCCAACGTCAATGACTTCTGGTTATATTCAGAGAGTTCCAAAAAGAAATCATTTCTAAAAGTCATATGGGCAGAGGCACCGCTATCTAAAATCCAAGTATTTTCTTCAATATTATGTGAATTATTCTCCACATAAAAAGCTAACATATCTGCACCTTCTTGCTTAGGTTTTCTATAGTTGGATTTTTTTTAGCCTGACATTCTCTAGCAAAATGTCCTCGCTTGCCACAATTATAGCGTTCAAATCTATGTTTATTTGACATATTATTCTGATTTGTATGTCTCTCACTCGGTACATGTTTACTTTGATTTGACTTTGTTTGCCATCCTTTATTGACAACAAGGAGAGCTGTCTGCTGCTCCTCTTCACCTGCTAAACTCGCTTCTTCATCTAATGAACGTGCAGTTAGATTAACAATAGTTTGTTGTTTTGGCTCCAATGACATCCATGCTTGTCGCAGTGCTCTATACTTAGAAGGCAAAGTTCCTAGTATTTTTGCTATGACCGCTATATCGCTGATAGCTTCACCACTTTCTTTTAATTGTTTAGCTAAAGTTTCCACTCTTAATTGTTTTTATTTGTTTAGCTTACACTTTTAATTGTTTAGCTAAAGTTTCCATGTGTTGAGCTGTACTGACTGACATTTTGTACTTATAAAATTTTTCATGTATTAACATTTTACACAATTCACATTTTTGTTCATAAATTAATTCTTATTTTGACATAATTTCCAAAGCAGTTTTGCAATTTTCTATTAGAGTCATTTGTCCATTGAAGAAGTTATGACGAACATTGCCATGCCATCACTTTTTAGCCAATCTGTACACTGTCCTTGTGGTACTTTAACAAGTAATTTAATAATGCAAACAGGACAACCTTGGCGCATCGTCCAACGAGGAGTGGTTCATGCGTGCACATATTCAAGCGATATGTGAGCACGCGCTATACGGGAACGACGGCCGCGACGTGTTGCACTTCAGCCACGAGCGCATGAATAAATACTCGTCCCTTATTAACGAGTTCGGCGAGACCCGCGAGCAGCGCGAGGCCAGCTGCCTCTTCGGCATACAGCAGTTAATACATAGACTGGAACATCCACAAGGTATTAGGATTGCTTTATTTATACAGTGGAATTATTTAATATTTTCTAATTTACTGCACAAACTTGTGTATTTTCTTTTCTTATTAAAAAGGTAATTACGATTTAAAAAATTATGATCAGCAAGTCAAGTTACTATATCAATTTATTTATGCTTGGATGTGTATCTTTAAAGAATAGTGAGATATAAAGAATTCACTACGTTTTTATAAAAAAAAAAGTTTAGATTAACATTTATTTTACCTTGTTTCAGGATTAACACTAGATATATTCCAATACTTACATGAACAGTATATAATTAGTGTTGAAGGATTCATAGCATGGGAAGTATCTGAAAAGGAGCCCGAGGGAAAAGGTATTTATTCTATTATAGCCTTGTGTTTAGGATATTTTAGTGACCGACCGAAGTTTCGCTTTTGTAATCTTTATATAAATACCTCGGAAACTGTACAATTTCGGACCATGTTATATAGGTTAAAATTAGTTTGAAATGGCATCCTCTATTGACCGTTTCAGTTTACCTTCAGTCACCCGTATATTAAAGGGTTTTGGTTCCTGTTGAAACTGAGATCAAGGCCAAAGGTTCGATTTCGACTGGAAACCTTGTTTCGGTCGGATACTAGTATATTTATGAATTCATTCAGCATGTTGTTTGTTTGCTTGCAGCCGTAATGCTGAAGGCGCTGACGTCGTTCTTCACGAACATCAAAGAAGCGGACAACGAGGAGTCCTGCAGTGAAGACTGACACGTCGCAGAGGCAGTGCGTGCCGCTGACTTTACCTCCACAATTGACCACCACGAATCCCTCCCCCTCCTATATATTTTTATATACTAGAATACTAACCTACCTGTCTTCTCAACTTTTCTTCAACTTGTTGAAGCCTCCGAAGCGTCTTTTCTCGCTATATAATTTCCTCGATCACTCTTAGATTATATTTTAATGCTTAACGTAACGAGCTAGATAATGTTGTATTATATTTGTTATGGTATAGATATTTATCGGAGTTCACATTTTTAAATCGATGTGATGTTATCGATTGGTACGGTGTTTTATTTTTAAATAATTGAACTTATTCATTTATATTTGAAATAATGAAATTAATTTTTTAAATAATTGATTTTTTTTTTTAAATAATTGAATTTATTTATTTATTTTTTAAATAATTGAATTTATTTATTTATTTTTTAAATAATTAAACGTGATCGAATAATATCTTGATTCGGGAATAGTGGGAAATTTTTAGGTTTTCTATTGTTATAACTTTAAAAAAAAACTGTCGATTCTTCGAGACGGGACGGGCATTTGGCCGATCGAAAAGGGATCAGTAATAATTGTAATATTGATATACATTTGCGACTACTGCGCAGAGATCGGCTAGCACGCAGCGTGCCCGCGCCGACTCGACGCCTCGTCAACATCTCACTGGCTCAAGATATAACCACCCCATTGTTCGAGTCCGCTTGCAGTTCCTCAATGTGATGGAATCTGTATTTGATATATTCGCTAATAGTTTGTACGTGTATTGCTATATTATATTGTTATATATATATTTCCAATATGGTGACTTTTATACATGCGACTGCGAAATAATCGTAGTTATATTTACACGACAAATGTCTATATAGACGTGGACTGTACAATTTATATTCGTTATCGGTTATGGAAATCGCTCCGTGCAGCGGATAAAGTAATGTACTAAAATCTAAATAGTTATAATTTATTTTGGTATAAAGATAAAAGTATGTATGAATTTATTGTTAAAATTGTAAGGTCTATGGGCTTCCGGCGTGGTCGGTAGTCTTCATGCTCTTCGTAGGTACAGGCCCACGTTATGTAGCAACAGTAATTATAACATCGATCCACGACGATATATTAGATGTTAAACAGATGGCGATAGATAATTTTATATACATATATAAATTACGAACGTTTTCGATACGAGGCTGATTTGGCGCGTTGTTGGCCGCCGTGCTCCGTGGCGGCGCCCTAGCTAATTGCAGATGCTGCCGAGCGATACTGCACGGACAATCGACTTCATTGAGAGATGTTGACAGATTTTTATTATATTTAAATATTGTATATCGATTTGTTTTCATTTTATATAGATATAGACGGCTAATTTTTTTTAATAAAGTCAAATGTAAAAAAATATATTTTAGTTTGACACATTTAATAACCTGCTGCGGTGTTCATTTGGGCTTGCGGTGCCTGCAATGGAAACGCTCTCGATCAATTGTGAAGTGTAACTAGGGTCGTAGGGATCCACTTAACGCTGAACTGGCAGCAGAGCAGTCCCATTCTCCCCACTTTGCACCGAGCTCCCGGACCGACGGTGGCTCGTCGAGGGCGTGAGTAAACTAAAATTAGGTTCATCTACATTGAATACGTGAAAAAATTAACAGTAAAATGCGTTTATTATTTTTTGCTTTGTTAAGATTATTTGTTATCACCACAATTTCAGTTTGCACCACTTGAATAGTATTAATATATTTTTTATTTACTGTATTCATTCTAAGAAATAGATGGAGAAATCTCAAAGACGCCTCATGACCACGACCACTGTCGGAGTGGAGCAGCTAAGAAGAATAATCTTATTCTTCTTAGTTGTACGCTCCTTATTACAAATAAAGTGTTAAATGAATCTTCATTTGACACTTTATTTGTAATATCTCGGCTTTTTACATTTTCTCAACTTCTCCCGCTGCAGAGTTTATTTTCATTATTTTAGCCAAATCTGATACGTGGAAATTTTAATAATAAATTAAATTTTTATTGTATATTTCTTTTCGCTTTGTTAAGATTATTTGTTATCACCAGTACTTCAGTGTGCACTTGAATATAAATGACATGTTTTACTTCTTTTTAATATAATTACTTTATTTTATTCTTTTAACATTTTTTTAATAATATTGATTGTAATATTCTCAGCTTTTACCATTGTCTCAAATCTGTGGTGATCTGGCGAGTCATTCCCGCACCCTTTCCCCTGCTGCTGAGTTGATTTTAATTATTTTAGCTATCCTTGTCAGTTAATATGTATGTTATGTAAATAAACTTTATATGAACTAATATAATCTTTATTTATTATACTCCTGTTGTTTGATGTCTTATAAATAATACACGTACGAATTAGATTAAAAATTGAAAATCATATTTTGTTTGTACTTATATCTTTTATTTCTGATATTGCTTCTAATTTGAGTGTTGACAAAATGTTTAGCTTTTATAAATGTCGACAACGAAATTGATGTTATAAAATTGCATTATTTGTTCAAATTCTTCTTTTAGTCTGGCGGCGACTTTGCGCCAGTATTTTGTTTTAGTTGCATCATCTTGTATTTGGATGTGTAGATGCTTTAATTCTGTATTTTTTTAAACAGATTATATTTAAAAAAGTTATTTTATATATATTAGGTATCTCTTAAAATATTATAACGTAAAAATATAATATATTACTAAAAATAATATAATATATACTATATACCTCAAAAAATATCTAAAATAATTGTAGGACTTTTATTTTAAGTTCATTTAGAGAGTTTTACATATGTGCAGGATTTGATCACGTACACAAACTTTGCAATCAAATGTTTAACGTTAATATTTAATACATTCTGATTCGATTTTTTTCTTTATTTTTATATATGGCAAGTGATAAAATGAATCTTCGATAATATAACAATACAAGAAAGAATATTATATAACTTTTATATGTCTGTAAATGGTTTGAATACTACGCGAGCAGAAAAAAAATATATTGTGGAAAACCTGAAAACTAAATGAAACAACGAAATAAATATCGATGCCGGGCTCAGAAGGACCTAATAGAAAAAAAGGATGGAATCGATGTACACAAGTTTTTAATTACCAAAGTATTGGCAGGTAACTTATAAATCAAGAGAATGCGCTACCAAAGAAAAGATTATTTTTGTCGTATTCGTGAAAATATTCGTCTAACTGGTCCGAATTATCAGTTAAATATATTGGTGCTGTAGTAAACAATCTATACAAGTAAGTATGTATCTGCTGTCATTCTTACAAAATATATTGTGCCTTATCTTTCTGAATTCTTAATATATATACAGTAACTTTCGTGTTCAGCAAAAGTGAAAAGGAAAACAGTCAAATTATATACATATTGCACATAAAATTGTCATTATGTATATTATTTCAAATAAATGAGTTTATCACATATTTTGTTTAAATTCTTTCTCTGATTGATGTTTTATTTGAATATCTATTATAAATTATTAGGATCGCTAGACCGCTTAACTACTTACTGTCACAGACTCCACATGCCACCATCATCAGAGCGTTATGGAGGTCTTTGCAATTTATTCGACCCGTGTATACCAAACGGGTTAAGTGTGGCATAGTTTCTATCACTCGTCGTAACGAAATATGAGGAGATCGCCATTGATGAATGCTTAATGTTACTATAAAGAAAATGAAAAACTAAATATACAATGTTTGATATTAAAAAAATAAATATATAGACATTAATTTACAAACGTTAACTAACCAAGAGTAGATGCGTAGCGATAGGCTATAAGGCGTACGAAGCAGCTGATATCAGAATCTTGTCGCTGAGCAAAACCCAGAAAAATGCTGTGTTGCAAGTGAACTTCACGTAACGGCATGCTGGGTGCCAAAAATCGCTGGACATGATCGTAGTCACGTATAAGAACTAAAAATATTTTTATTTATACAGCAAAATATTAGATGGGGAGCCGATGATGTCATAGATACCTATTGGGTTGCGAAGCTTAGATGATATTTGACATGTGAGGTGAACGGCTATAGATTTTCAAAAATGTAAAGGGACTATTGCATGGACATACTCGAGCGCGTCTAATATTGATATCATTAATTATTAATTCTGTTTCTATGATGGAGATGGTCGTACGTAAGGGTTAAAAATGAAAAAAAATAAAAGGATTGAGCGCGTCAGATTTTCTAAGGGGGTGTTAAGTGAGCCTGAAAAAAATGTCTTATATAATATTCTCACGATTTAGACGTGACGCAAGCTCGCAGCAATGTTACAATGTGAAAAAACAATTTCGTCATAATCTGACGATTATTTGATCGTAATCAATTAAATAACTCAAGAAATAATTATCATGGAAATAAAAGAATGTATATTTGAAATAGAATACTTGTATTTATAAGAAAAACACTACAAAAATATTGTTTTTTCAAGTATTTTTTAAAGTTATCTTCATTGATGAGTAAGGTAGTAAAAAATAGAGACAAAGAGAGAGAGAGAGGAATAGAAATACAGAGAGAGGAATATAGGCAACCCTTAGCTACATTAAACTTTATCGATCAATCTTTATTACTTCTGCTTATGGAATTTGTCAGATTATAAATTTTTCGTAATCCTTGAATTATTTCCTCCGAAATAAAAAAAATAGCCACGCCCGAAAATGTCGAGATAACGTTTTTTTTTACCACTTTGTAGCCCTCCCCCCTTCTTTACGTCACTCTCAAATTGTCAGATTAGTGGAATATACACGATTTAGCATGTAACTTACTGTACCTTAGTCTAACGCGCTCGAGAATTTCAAATGATCACTTTTTACAAATCTGATCCTTTATCCTAAACGAGCGGCCATATATACAGAATGGGCCATTAAGTTATGCGAATTTTAAAATATCATAAAAAAAATCCGGCCTAAGGTAAGATTATCTTTATTTATAATAAAGTAAACACATAGGAATTTTATTTTTTTAAAAATAACATCACTGAGATGTGTACTATCCAAACGTACACACTCCTCGAATCTGAACCTCAAATTCGTAAAAACTCGCTGGCACATCGCTCGTGGGATAGCGGATATTTCCTCGCAAATGTTACTCTTGAACTGGGCAATTGTCGTCAGTGTATTGGCATAAACGCGGCTCTTGAGGTACCCTCAGGGAAAAAATCCAGTGGCATGAGATCTGGGCTCCGAGGAGGCCACGGAATGTCCTCTCGACGCGATATCAGTTGTCCAGTAGGTAAAATCAGTTGTCCAGTACACATTTCGTTTCCAACTGCTAAGGACTCATTGGATGTATGAGATGTCGCGCCGTCTTGTTGAAACCAGGTCCTGCTGTTGAGGCTTCAAAATTATGCGGTTGTGATGATGCAATCAGAATTTACTGTTACGGTTTGGTCGTACGAACGTCGCGACTTCGCTTACAGTTGCTTCCGTTCTTATTGACCTTGGACGTCCCGCAGGTTCTTGATTCGGTGTCGAACCCATAGACTCAAACTTATTGACCTGACATCTGATAACATTTTGACATTGATTTAAATCATGTAAACTAAACTCAGAGCGAAATAGACGCCGCGTAAGAGTGCACGAATCGCCATTTTTGTAATAAGAACCAAGCTACCTATCCGCGCCCCGCTCCCGCGTCCCTCTCATGATCAATTTTATTTTGAAATTCGTACGCCTTTCTGGCCCATCCTGTATAAGAGGCTCATATTTGGTGGAAGTACATGACCGAATACAAGGAATTCCCTGTATATTAATTAATCTGCCGCGCTCGAGTAAATCCCGAAAGTCCCCTCTTCGGTTGCCATACTATATGTTTAAAATTATCCTACATTAGTCTAAATTACAAAATAAAATCACAAAATGATTTTTTTTAATGATACAATATTTCATGATTAATAAAATAATAATAAATAAAATATTTATCTAAATACTTATTCTCATTATTTTATTTTCTGTTGAGAAATTAAATAAATCTTAAAACTTACAAAAAGTCATGAATAAATACAGATCTGGGCAACAGACAGAGACGCGTCGCCACGCAGTATCAGGGACTTCATGTCCACCGACTCCTAAGTGAGGACTTGCGCGCCCTGGCGTCTGCTCTTCACGACAGATGAGCTTTAAAAATTATTTATTCGATATGAAAAACACAGCATGATCTACCATACGTAACAGTATAAGTAAGTATAGTGAGTTTATATTGTAATATAAGATATAATTAATTAATTAATTCTTTAACAGAAAGTTAATCTAGATAAAGATAGACCTAGACCTAGGTACCTGTAAGCGAAAGTGAGGGCGTCGGATCACGGGCAACAATGACAACAAAGCGTTGCCAGATCCATCTGCGATGTGCGCGTACTCTAGTGCAAGTACACGAAGATTTCTAAGTTCTCCCAAGCTTCGTAAGAAACATTGCTTAGTGTCTGGTCGTGCCAAATACTCTCCACTACCTAATACATAATAACTACTTAAATTAATTATTCTTTTACTATAAACTTTTTATATAGAATTATAAAATATAAACATACCTGCGTACGTATAATGCTTATGAAAAGAAAATTATAAATAAATGATACGTATAATATACATATAAAATGAAGAAATTTCTTATGCCATCGTATTCAAGTATTTATGTTAGTGGTAATTTTATTTGACTATTAAAAGTAAGAAAAATATGTAATAGTATAGATGTAATGCAGCTTTAATAAAAAAAAACGTTTAATGACTTTCAATGAATAGATTTTTTCTACTCTACTACTATTCAAATTAGAAATTAAATTTTAGTTTTGAGTTTCTTTCTCTACAATATCAGGAGTCTCTACATTTGTAGCATCAGGAAATATTGCAGTCGCAGTAGAATTTTGTATATGTTTATATAGAAAGTTTGGTAAATTTTTCATTGCTTCATCGACAGTTTCTCTCAACCGGTCTGCCCCAACAGGCTCTGCTCCTCGGCCTTCCTCTCGACACTCTGATAACAAATCATTAATTTTCTCTTCTTCCATTGGCGTAATGCTTAGCAAAGCCCGATCGCGGTGTCGCTTAAGCTCATTTTCTATTCGGTTAAGTTTTTCTCTATTAGAATTAGTACGCCAAGGTCGATTAGAGTCATTGGAAAGAACGCTGGAAACCATGGTTTTCTTTTCCCTGTAAGTGATATAAAAATATATTGTGAGCATAAATAACATAAACATGTATATATATATATATTATTTAAAAAAAAGTAGGTGCATTACCTTTTATTTTCTTTTAGCAATTCCTTAAGTTTCTTTTCGTTTTGTTCAAGCAAAGCTCTGTCTGGGATATACGGATTCTCATACATTTCGCTTACAACTTCCTCATTTACTTCCGGATCGTGGTATTTTTCATGTAATTCGCGAACAAGATCATTACACCGCTCGGGTAATTTAATTTCAGCTACTTCCAATCCATGCAATAATTTCGCCAGTTTGCTTTTCTCTTCGTCGGTTGCCATTGTAAATATAACAACAATTTAGTAAACCATAGCAACCGTTTATGGATGTAACATTTTATTTCCATTGACATTGTTTAAAACGTCGTGCTATTTGTAATAGCGTTAATTTTGGAAACTGCGATGACTGTATAATGATTAAACAAATCTCCCGTATATACCACAAGCATCCCGATCAATAAAGCGAAGGGTATAAAGAAGCAAAATAATTTAACACATGGATATAAAACAAGTATTGAAGGCCCACAAATAATCATTTTTTTTATATTTTTTATTTTATTTTGGAATGTTTTGTCGTTTTATATACTTATACAATTTTTTAGTAATATTTATTGTTATTTTGGTTTTCCTAAGTTACATATTTAATAAAAAAAAGAGAAATTAAATGACATTCATAAATAAGGAGGTCTTATATAGGTACGTGTTTGTTCTAATAATTGAATATCTATATAGTAGTTAGTTCATTTAAAACAAAGATAAACAATATGTTTGTGTAACTGATTTATTATAATTTAAACTTCAAAAATAACAATAAAATCATTTTGACATATCTATATTGCAACGTAATCAGGAATGTGAAGCTACATTTGGCAGGTATAGGGAGGAGAACAAGTGCGTATGGCAGTGTGGCAATGGCATGACTTTGTATGACACATGACAAATTGTAAGTGCCCCAGGTAACGCGATATAATCTATACTTACAATAAAATCGTAATTTATTAATGTCTGTACATCACAAAGAACAAGTGGCATTTAATAACGTAATAGAATCGGAAACAATGTTCTTTAAAAATTTTGGCTGTTTGTCTGTGCGCTTGCGGAAGCTAATCTCAGAAACGATTTAATTGCTGTTACACTATTGTAGACAAGCTTCACTTAATATTTAGTGTTTTTTTTATTGCAATCAGCTTATAAATACAAAAATTTATGAAATAAATTAAGTGTATATGAGTGTCATAACTCTACTTAAAATTACTCTTACCTGTAATGTAACTATAGTTGACTAGAATAGGATTTTCATTTGATAAAAAGAAGCGCCACAAGAACAAATATTTTAGGGAATCTGAAGCAAAGCTAGCAAGGTGTTGTATAATCTGAACTCCTTCCAATCTTTTACATCCTAAATTTTCTAATGACACCAATTGCAAGCTATCCTGTAAACTTTTATTATAAAGTACATAAGAATGTAGACATTTTTTTTAATATAATCGAAAAAAAATTTTATATAAAGAACTACAATTGTTTATGTTTACATACTAACCCTATGAAATTTTGCAAAAGCTTGAAAAATGTTTTCCTTTTGAAGTAGTCCAATTGATCGATTTTGATTAATTGGTCTGATACGATAAGACGATCCACTTGTATTTGTTCTGCTACCGCTTTCTAATTTACAAAAGTAAACATTTAATTTAATAAATATTTTTATAACTAAGATTAATAAAATGCTATATTACTAAAGAATACAATTTACAGTATAATAAAATCGGTACAAAAGTAGGTCTGTACCAGCGTTGCCAGACGTACCAATTTTGGCAGGATATACCTACCGACTCAAAATAAATGTCCCGAAGGGAACAGGCCTGCATTTCATGGATTCTTTTATGATTTTAATTTTAGTAACTAACAATTTCTAAGAAATATAAATAAATATCTTGTCCATCTTCTGCATGCCACTAGTTCCTGCTTTTATTATAAGAGTCTGCCTTGGCAATCTGTCCATTTTTGCATATAGTGGTTAATCCAATGGATCTCATGTGCTGCATGACGTCATCCAGTCATAGCTTCCTTAGACGTAGGGAGGATCTAAATTCATTCACAGACACAGTAAGGTACTTTTTTCTGACGTAGTTCCTAGACAAGCGCGCAACGTAGCCATACCATCTCAGGCGGCACTCTTGGAG
>FASU01000667.1:561-22219 GCA_001486225.1 Heliconius pardalinus sergestus | reverse complement strand
ATTTTTGCTTACACTACAGACTTATACCTTATACATTTTATTTAATTTTTTTTCTTTAGATATTACTTAGATAAAAGATAAAAAATAATTAATTTCAAAATATAAAAAAAATATATCTATTATTCAAAAACATCGAAAAAGTAGGTTTGACATAAAATGCAGCGTAAAATCGACTATAATTTGTAATGAATTAATTAATAATAATTATCTCTTTACGCCCGGTTTCCACCGCTAAACAGAAATAAGTGGGTAATGCGGAACGGACTCATACAAGTTTACATTTCCACCAACAAATACTTCACTTACTTTAAAACTATTATCTAAGTACTTCGCTCCACTCCTAGTACTGAGGGAGTTCATTTTAACTCTGCTCGCTCGGTCCTTTCCGCACGAATATTTATTGTTGGAAAGACAAGTATGCAGTTTACTCTTGTGAATTCAACGTAGTCCTTAATGGACCCGCTCCGCTCGCGGAAACCGGGCTCTAGTCTAGATTAATCGTTAATATATGAAAAACTTTTGTCAGCTAATGTAAAGTAAAATAAATATTTGATAAGTAAAGCTATTTAATACAATTTTAACAATTAACTATCTAGGGCACTAATGTCAATAACTCCAATGATTAATGTATTTAATATTAATAAAAACGAATATATAATCTGTGGTCTATAATTTGTAAAATCACTACCATTTGTGAGCTAATTTACATTTAAATGATAACTTTTATAAATAAATAAACTAAGTAAAGTAATTCAATAGGTTTTTGTGCACTACTGTCTAAAACTACCGTGGCATTTATATGGACTACACTATAATGTATTATTTTTTTTCCTGTCTATTCTTTCCACACATGGCAAGGTAGGAAGAGGGAACCTAGAAATCCAGTATTAATACGCTCCTTACCCATTAGACACTTCCGTTACCCATTGCCCGCCGCGTTTTGCCTTGTTAATATTTCTTCCACCGAATGGGAATCGAACCGCCTTTAAAGTCGCACGCTTGTGCCCTGAACGGCCTACTGAGTGACTCAAAGACCACACACCGACGATACTACAGGACTTAGAAAGTTGAAATTTGCCATGAAGGTAGGTTAGGGAGTGTAGGGGAGAAATAGAGAGACTTTATGGAAATTCCGACGAGAACGGGACAAAACGGCGTTTTCTATTTTTGCACCTGTCGGTCGCCAGTTATAATCTATGGTCTATAATCACTGTTTTTAGGATAAACACTAATATATGAAATTCCTTTGTCAGCCGGCTTAAAATGATCTCCAATAGTTACATTTTTAACTATGTTACCACTTTTCTTGTTCCTCTTTTTCAATTTTACTATTCCTTCTAATTTTTTAGGTATTTTTTCTATGAAAGCCTCTTTTTTTTCTAAAGTCGCGTCTATGGTTGTCACTTTATTTTTTTCTTTACGCTTATAGTAGAACACTTCCCACGCCAAAGTTATCATTGCTAACCCTAGTCCGAATAACGTGGCTATGAATACACCGCCTGAAAAAGAACCAATATTAGTTGCGTAGAAAATATTTTTTTATATAATATGAAGTAAAAATATGTTATGTATATATAATGGTGTAAACTGTAAACGGGATGATTATGGGTTCATTTCCCACCATGGGCTGGTATCACCAAAGAACAAAAAATAAGCCTGCAAAATAAAAAAAAACTATCACTCAGTAAGATAAAATTGAGAGAAGCTTGAGGAACGGAGTGCCTAACACTAGGTTTTCTCTACCACGCGGGCTTGAAATTGGGTAAAAAAAAGTAAAAATATATGATATTGTTTATTTAAATCTGTAGATACTAACCCAAGCTCTCCAAAGTAATGCCTTCCGATTCATCTGCGTCGGGACAAGCTTGTCGGGCTGACTCATTCCAATATCTACGGAAAAGATAGAAAAATTGCATTAGCCTTTTACCTTATTATGACATAGATAGTTAAACGTAATGACAATGAAAAAAATATAACACACAATAGGTACAGTAGGTTAGACAGAGGGAAAGTCGTCTACAGTAAAATTTCAATTCTTTTTTTATATTGAATAATATTAAAATTAAAAGAAAATTACTTAGAAGCGATCTGCTCCAAGAACCGTTCCTTCTGGAGATCTAGCAATGTTCTAGACAAGTCCTCCTGCAACCTAGAACCTTGTTGCACGGCGATAGCGTAGGGCTGCTCTGCGAACACTTCCCCGACTTCCGTCAAGTTGCAGTTGCGAGTTATTTCGTATCTAAAAAAAGTGTGGTGTTATCAAAAGTTAAAAAGGAAGGAGGAGGATGCTTAAGATGCAAATTAGAACTCACAATCATCACGTTTACATAGCTTGTGTACACTCAACTACATACAAGCAGAGAGGCGTTATAATTCTTGAGGCCGTCGCGACCGACTGGCCGTGTACATGGGTTCGATTCCCACCCGAAGAATGAATAATTTTCTTTCTTCGCTCTAGTACCAGAATAAGAAATAGAAACAAAAAAATAAGAATATTTTATACTTAAACTGACTTGATTTCGGCAGAATCGTGTATAAAAGCAAAATCGGCTTCAGGATGTTCGTTGACTTGTTGGAAACCAATTTTGGCGTCTGGTACAGGACCTAAGATATGAAATTGAATATATTTTTTAAATAACGAAAAATCGATTTTAAATAATGGAAAAGCTAAGTCGTTTTTCTAAAGAAAATAATTGTATTAATTAATAAAATATTATTAAATAGACTTTAAAATAATTACAAGAATATTATTTGGTAATTTTTATGCTTCATATTGTATCCCGCATATAGCAGTGTAGAGAGAACCTAGTGTTAAAACACTCCATTTCCCACATCGTCCAATTTTCGAGACACTGCATGTTGAGTGGTGGAACTCAACGTTGTGGCTTGTTTTATAACAATACAATAGCTTTGTTGCCGAAGACCAGAAAATATTACATCAAAATATTTTTTTTCAGCATTTTTCAACAAATCTTCAAATTTTCAAATTAATTATCAAATTTTCTTTTTCTTTTATTTTTATGCTGTTTTCTGCATGGTAGCATCTGTATGTGCAGGGTTTGCAGAGGAGACAGCGTGTTAAAACATCCCGTGCTCTTCCGTCTTAATAATAATGAATAAAATTAAATAATGTTTTTTTTACTGGATCAAATAAATAAAAACTATTTATCTATTTCGGGTGGAAATGAAACCACAAAGGCGCAGCGATAGTCAGATGCTGCTATTGCTATAATTTTCTTACCTGAAGCATTAATAGCTAGCAAGATATGCCCATATTGCTCGCGAATCGGATAGTCCCACACTCTGTACTGAGACTGGTCTGATGTAGCGTTCAGAGTTATTTCTTTCCACACCCTGGACATTATGAAAATTAATTGTATCTATACTAACAAAACCATTATTTTATTTGGGCCTTGGCCTTGGTCATGGCGGTGGTTCTTACCTATGTTTTATAAAAGTTGGATTAGTTCTTAAACTACAAGCACTTTGCCAAGATATATTTTGTATACTTATAATATAAAAGTAAAGAGTTTGCTGCGTTGAACGCACCAATCTGCTGTTTCGCATTAAAAAAATGTATTTGTTGGGTAATCGAATTATCGAGGATTATTAATAGTTACATTACGTTAATCGTTTTGATGAAACCCACTTTAACTGTGGCCGGAGTTCGCACTCAGGATATATAAAGTTTCATATAAATCTCTTCCCAATTTCCATTCGGAAGGAGGACTAGGCCGCAAGTAAATACTAGTATATTCATGCAATGCAATCTAATATGAACATGTTAAAAATAGTATTCCATCACTTTTACCTGTACAGGGTGTCTTCAGCAAACTTCATATTTATAAAATATTGGTGAATCGTCGAACTCTCTACCACCGTGTAATTGATACGAGACTGTCTCGCTAACTGTTCTAATGATGATACAGGTGTCTATAAAACATTGTATTCATTTATTATATGAAATAACTGAGCAATGCGTGTGGTCGCAGCCCTCCAAAAAGGGTCGACCGATTCTTTTGATTTGTCTATATATTTGGTAGAAGTAAAAAAAACGAATAAAAATACCTGCATCCTCTCAACAGTCAAAAAAGCAGCCAAGTTAGCGGTAAACGTAGCTAACATTAGTACGACAAATAGCCAATATGCGGCGACTAATGTTCTTCCAGATAGAGCTTTCGGAGCTTCCCCGCCCCCTTGTGGTGTGAATGAAGTTAGCGCGAACCAAAAACTTTCTTTGAGGGTGAATTCCCTAAAAAAAACTCAATAATGTGAAAAGAAACTATTATATTAATATACACTAGTGTTTTAATCAAGGCTTTACCCGCGTTGGTTACATATTTTTCAGCTTCACGCTATCGCCACATATAGCAAATAGCTATTCTTACCTGCAAGGATAAGGATATGCATCAGGATTGTTCCTCGCTGAATATGGGGAGTATTTTTCCAATAGCCAGATCATGAAACCGGTAAGCAGCAACGCGGCCACTATACTGAGCCACACTTCAGTTCTGAGGACTGTCATGAATTTGAAGAGCGATGTTTTTCGGATGGGCTTCCTGATAACTGTAACAAATTTTGTTTAAAATCAGAGTAGGTACTATAATATTTTTAGCTTCACGCCGTATCCCACATATAGCAGGAATGCAATTAACCAGAGACAACGTTTTCAACTTTCCACATTCAAGACACCGCATGTTAAATGGCGTAACTGTCTTACCAAAGCGGAACTAAGAAAATAATTTATTGTTCCGTTAAGGATAGAATCCACACCCATCACCAACCACGATGGTCTCATTCAAATATCATTTATGATAAATAAACGGGGTGGGTAAGTAATGGGTTCTTTATTAACTAAATAATAATTTTCTTTGCTAATATCGCACACGTACCTATAAGGATACCAGTTTGTTCAAAATATGGGGCAACAAAATCAACTACCTCTTCTCGTTCAGCCGTCATGGTCAATGCTGCTATTGCTATGTCTGTTTCCTTTGAAAAAAAATGAATATATTGCCCGAAATTACAAATATATTTTACAAATTTTATTATAAGTTGTTGATTTGTATATATTTTAATTTATAAGGGATAAAGTCAAAAATTACAAGACTTTGCTGTATGCAAGCAAAACACAGTTTATTTTTGTGAATGTGTGTATGAATGAGTGACTGTATCTAATGACCCCTTGTATGAAGGATAAATAAACAGTTATATATTTTTATAAGGTAAAGTTAGTTAAGACCTACCCCAGTCATCAAATCTCCAATAATACCATCCCACGAACCATTGGGCAGCCTTCTACCGAATGTGCCCGTTTTGGGCGTCACTATCTCGTAATCAAAATCCATTGCCTGAAAATAATGATAATAATTAAATAAAAATTCTAGTGGTTCGATTACTACTCAATGAACTGAATTATCCAACCATCAAATTAATATCCTTATTCTTTTTAGCTTCACACGATAAGATCCGCATATAACAGAAGGAGAAAGAACCTTATGTTAAGCCACCTTGTTCCCACTTTCCTCTATAATTCGAGCCTTTGCCTTTCCAGAGGGAGAACTCAAAATAATTGAAATACCATTCTCTTTTTTTTATTGTACTTATAGTTTGTGTATGCAGTAAAGAATTTTATCTATCTATCATTTCCACGAGTTGGAATCGAACCCACAAACATCGTGTTTACTTTCAGAACATTGACCCACATTCACACAGAATTAGATTTTTTTTCTCAACAATGCCAACTTTTTAAATGATAGTTAAGCATTTTTTTTCTCACCTCAGCTATTTTATCTATGAGATCGATACAATATCCTTCATATATTGGATTTCCGTCCTCTGTGAACATTGGTTGACCAGTTTCCGGATCGTACTTTGGTAATGTCCAAGGAACGGCCTAATTTAAAAAGAAGATAATTATTTGTACTAATAACTTTCTGTATTAACTTATAGGTACTTAATATTCAAATTACTTAGTTAAACTAAATGTACAGTTCGTCGTTCGAGGGTCCGATTGCGACTCGGGGAATGAGTTATTTGCAATTCTTCAAAGTTCACCAGAAAGTGAGTAGCAGAGGATCTTTTCACAAGGTTCCCTCTACCAGCTCTGCTACATTCGGGATACAGCGTGAAGGTGCTGCGGGAAGTATTGTTTATACTTTGTCATCGTCTGGCACGGAAAGATCTACCAAAACCAAATTTTATTTTCTCTATTAAAATCACTTACCGCAGAAGTGCCAATACGAAAGAAATTTTTCAATGGTTCCAATATAACGCCTGGTAACAACTTATATTCATCGTCAGCAGACCACGACGCTATCCTTTGCAACCCACTCTCAGGCTTATAAGTTGACAGAACAAAATGCGATCGGTGGAAAATTCCGGTCCTGAAAAAAAATCAGTTAATGATAATTTAACATAAAAAAATAGTAGGCAGAAGGAATTTAGTTTTAAGATAGTCCATTTTGAGACTCATCATATTGACTGGCGGGAGTGACGGAAAACTGGCCAATGCATTGGGAACGCCGTGTCTTTCGTTTTCTTTGCCTATCCTGTAATATATGGTAGGTACACAGCGTAAAGCTAAAAAAAAATGTTTTTCACCAAAACTTACCTTTCTTCATCCCAATAAAACAAAGTCTCATTACTCAGGCTATCCTCGTCGAATATCTGATATAATTTCTCCTTAGTTGCATTCATCTGACCTTGTTGGTTGTCACAGTCTATATTCACTATTTGGTCCGAATCAATTCTCGACAGGCTTTCAGCCATATATTTTATAAGATTATTAAGAATGTGTTGTTTTTTCTAAAAATCACACATAAAATACTTTAACGCTCTCATTCTTCAAGTTTTGAAGACGTTGCGTTGCAGCAGCGCAGGTTCTGATTATAAACAAGGTGGTTATGTGTTCGATTTCCGCTCGGGGAATAAATTATGGCCTTTTCCTCGCTCTGGTAATAAGTTTCTTACCACGCAATATCTCGAAAGTAGGCAAAAAGCGAGGAACGGAGTGTCTTATCACTAAGTTTCCTCTACCTACTATATACGGGCTGTTGGCCACGTTATGTCTTCTTACCTTAGAGCGAAGAACTAAAAATAATTCATTCACCCACGGGGGAATCAGAGACACTCGGAATCAACTCAGAACTAATCAGCACCACGACGGCCTCTAAAAAAGGTAACATTTTAGGAATAAAAGATGGACCTGCATATCAGTAGCACAACTGCAATCTTTCATTGCTAATAATTTACAACAATCCGCTTCATCAGATTGCAGTACGACAGCGGGTAGCACAAGTATAGAAGGATCTAGAGTTTTGTAATCAGTTATTATGAGGTTCCATCGATACGGTCGTTTTACTAATTTTTCTTTTACTGCCTGTGAAAGAATCGGAGAAGGAATTATTGATGTCCTACATACAAACTGTCGCGCACTGGTGCACTATGTAATATCTATAGTATTTTCTTCTTTTTTTCCTAAACATTTGATACTAATTTCAGTTTGATACCTCCATGCAATCTCAAGATAAATTGTCTTGACAGACGGTCAGACGGACAACAACAGCACCCTGTACGGTTTTTATCTTTTGAGGTACGGAACCCTAAAAACATACCCGTTTATAAGTAGATGTAACAAAGTTATTATCGCCGACTATAAGATAAAAACTAGGTTCCGGTCGCATGCTCTTTAACGCCTTAGCCGAGTCTCTAGTTAAGCCGGCGTGAACCCAAATACGGATGTGGGAACGGCCGAGAAGCTCATACAGCGCTTGGTCTACATCTGGAAAAAAATGGAAAATACTGGAAAATGGAATAAGGGAGCTAACACACACAAGACACACAAGCAAAACACCTAATATTAGGTATATAAAAAGGCAAGATAATATGATTTAAGGTATTTGGATATTTTTTAATGTCCACTCTAATAAAGTGTAATAAATAATCTTTAATTTTTGTAAATATCTTCTTTGGCCTTGCTTTGTAATAATACGCGACAGTCGTGAGTTCGATTCGCGCTCGAGGTAATAAATTATTTTCATTTTCCCGGTAACAGTATATTCCCCCTGCCTACTCTGCGATATGCGGAATATAGCGTGAAACTATAAAAAAATATTATACTGATACATAATATATTCTACAAAAATAAAACTACCAACCACTTTCGCTTTCCAATATAATTGCTGCATCAGTTGCATTTCTGGACTCCAAATATTCATCAAAGCCTCGAACCATTTGTTGTGACCCTAGTAGAGAACGGACTACCACCAGCCCGGTAGACGATAACTCCTCAATCTTTTCCCATGGTGACCAGGAGAGGTCAATTATAGAAGAAACGCCTTTGGATAAAGAGGCGCATACTGCCAAGGAAATTATATTATTTTATAGGTACTAGTTTTTTACATAAAAACAGTTTTTTACCGTTAAAATGATAATTTCGATATACAAGTATTGCACTTCGGAAGTAATCAATATGCCAAATGTCATGGTTGTACGCCGCGTAGTTTCGGCTGTGCATAGTCTGTTAGTCAGTCAGTATTTAGTAACGAAGGATTTTTTTTAGACAGAAGGCTACGTTGAATACCTAGCTATATAGGATATATGTAGAGCACAATGGTATTCCCTAAGAGGGAAGTAAACATGGGCGTAGGAAGAAGGACGGTTGGTTCGTGCCCACCCCACAAATTTTACTAACAAAAATTTTTAAAAAAGGTTAGCTTCAAAATCAGGAGCGTTAGTTGTAATAAATATATGCTCCTACGCATCTTAATATGCGCTTGGGCAATATAAGAATGTAATTTTTTAGGTTTACGCATTTCTCACATCCAGCATGGTGGGCAAAGTGAATCTAGTACTAAGACACTCCATTCTCTACCTATCTACTCTGTCGTAGGGGAGCACTGGGAGAGGATTTCTCGAAATTCCTATGGGAATCTGAAAAAATGGGATTTTCCATTTTACTCAAAAAAATGTTGCGGATATCGTGTAGCGGAAACCAACGCCCTGCGAAAATTTCTGGTTGCATATTTTAGTTAAAAATAATCTTCTCACATTTGCTAAAACTTTCTTCGTCATTTTCTCTGTCTACTTGTATGACATCTTCGTTAATAAGTAAGCCTGGCGAAATTTGTTCCGTTGCTTTTATTGCACGACTGATTTCTTGCGGTAGCTCGGTTTCATGATTTTCTGTTATAAAAACTACAAATAAATGAAAGTAATTAGTATATTAAAACAGAAGTTTTAGATTGATACGTGTATGATTTTTATTGATACTATTGATTGTTGTCGTAAGGCATTTTTCTGTTTGCACAGACACAATATTCGTGTGTAATAAATTGTGGTTCTCAACGCTGCAAAAGTAAACTAGATGAGGATAGTGTGATTGGGATTCGAGTGAATAACCATTACATGGAGTGCGAGTTAACATCAAGGTATCATGCGTAAGAAAATTTATAAATAGGTTAGGCCTATTATTTTGTTATATAAAAAAATCATTGAATTAAAAGGCCTTATTAAAAACTATATCTTACCGAATCTTAAACTATGTTCCGAAATCACACAGCCCAAATTTATCAACAAAAAGAGAAACAAAAGCTGTAAATCCATTTTATTAATTCTTACACCACCTACAGCTGTTACAATCCCGCACTTTATTTATTAGGATCGCCGAAATATATTCTTGCAACAAAAACGGAATTAGCAACGTTAATAATAAATAAAATAAAACTCTTAATTTTTCTAACATAATTTTTATTCGGATTAGGCTGTGCTCATTTTCACTTGCGTCGTTTTCGAAAATGGCGGGAAATGAAAGGCAAATGGCAGCTAGATAATTACTAATTACTTTGAAAAATTTGTATTATATAAAAGGATATCGATATTTTCTACTGAAAATTACTGCTTTTTTAACTTTCAAGTTAATGTCTGTAATTTTGATTCATATCCGCGTAATACGTTGCGTGGTATTGACAATGACAAATCAAGAGCGCACCATTTGTGAATTATTGAAATTATGAAGGGTGAGTCGTGGTTAAACAAAGCCTCCTTACCATTATTAGATTTAACAAGTTGACATGCAAGTACAGTTGGTAAGAAATTAACGAAAGAAACTAATATAATACTACTAAAATAGATTTCTTTTTTGTATGAACAAGGAATTTCTTTTTGTTTATAAAAGATGAAGTGAAGCTACGCAAACACTAGTTATACTTAGCCGATAGTTATTATTTTCTCTGATACTAAAAATGTGCTTCGTACAAAGAACAAAAAAGTTGTGGACGCACTTTTTTCAGTGTTAATAGGTCGGCTTAAGAGTGTAAACCTGCTAAATCCTTTTTTTAGTTTTTCACTATGTATATTTTTATACCATTTGAAAGTATAAAAAAATATAAAAGTCACCTTTATTTTATTTTATATAACACCTATATACTTAGTAGCCATGTGTATTCCACAAATCAATTTTCGAAATTGAATAAAAATTCTAATAATACATATTCATATAGGTACTATCTGAAAACTTGCTGAGATAATATGTACCTTTTTATGTCACGCTGATAAGATTTTGTCACGTAAAAAACTATGAAGATTAATGTGCTATACGACCACAAAAGACCCTGAAAGTGTGTCGGCAAAGGTAGGTGTTTTGGACCCAGTACAGTAGATGAAGGATCTACCTTTGCTATTTCCACTTTCCGCCCGAAATCGAGACATTGCAGATTTTATAATCTCATCTTTTTTAGAAAACTTATAAAAATTTAAACACGCACCTAAAGATTCTTGATTTCCAAATCAAGTTTATTATTTCTAATTATTTTCTTCATAAGCGTACAAAATATTAAATATTAAAATAAGAAAACCCACGTAACATTCGTGATTTTGTACTTGGAAGACTAACCGTGAGAAATGGCGCGCGGCTTATGAATAATAGATTACAGGTTAAAACCTAGCACGCGATTTGTTTACTATCTTGTATAGGTAATATTATATTTGCATTTTTTTTCGATTCTCGGTGGATATCGCTGGTAGGCAGTTAAAACACTTCTTTCCCTACTTAGGCATCGTGTATTGAGTGACGGAACCCCACGCCTTGTCATGCCCCTTTTTGTCTTGTTACCAGAGCGAGGAAATGAAAATAATGAATTCCGCCGCAGCGGGAATCGATCCTACTACCTCGTGTTCACGACTAAACGATGCGCCACTGTAACATGACGCCTCATGCGCCTTGAATGCGCAGGTAAAATCGCCAAAAAAGTTTACATGAACATATATGTTCAAAGCTCTTAAGCTTTAAACACTAGTCCAGACTCATAAAATGATATTTACTTATAAGTATCATCTTCTTTATAGATAAAAAATATGAAGAAAATATTAAAAAATATATTTACACTTGTTTCCTGTGTTTAGAGCAATTCCGTCCAATTTTCGATACATTTGCGTTGCGTGGCGGAACTCAACACAGCCCTTCACCAACAAGAGGGGAAATGAAAATAATTTAAATAGAATCATTTGAAATGGGGAACGGAGTGTCTTAACACTACGTTCCCGCTACCTACCCTAATGTGTGTGGGATACAGAGTAACGCTATTTTTTTAGGCTAGTCAAGACGCAAGGGCACAAGTGTACGACTGAAAGCGCTAGTCTACACGATGTGGATGCGATTCGAAGAAATAAAATGTTTAATATTTTCATTTCGTCGCTCTGATAGCGAGCCGTCACTCAACACGCCACGCCAAAATGGAAACCGGAAGTGTCTTAATGGGAACGAAGTGTATTAACATTATTAGATTCCCAAGTTCCATCTGCCTCCCCTCCTATGTGCGGGATACAGCGTGAAGCGAAAAAGCAAACGCCATCCCACTCTACATCCATCACAAAGGTATAATAGGGTAAATTCAAATAAAACCACTTATATAATATATGATAACTATTTAGTAAGTGTATAAACATTACATCAATGACAAAATAAAAAATTTACCTAACACAAATAAAAAATAAAAATATTATAACCTTAAAACATACAACCTCACGCTACACGTAATTTAAATTAATAAAAAAAACGAAATTGAAATATTATTTTAATTTTTTTTATACTTTAAAAAATTTCGCTTTCAACTCGCACTGACGAAATCTATTTACCGTTTTTTTTGTTTCTTTCTTTTACACTAAGATCACTTATTACTAATCTTTTACTCTGCGTTTACATTTTGGTTCTGTTTAGTTAAGTAATTTTTCTAATTATTAAAAAAAATGCGGAAAAAAAGATTATTTTTAATTTTATTTACATGACCATGCTAAATACCCGAGATTCTATATTGAAAAAAAAATGTTTTTTTAATTTGCAACTAAAAAGACCTAAATGCACGCAGAGTCTTGGACAGGGCAAAGCCCCCTTAGAACTACCTCTCGCTAGGAAATAATTCTAATTTTTACAAATTTCCATACACCCCGAAAAAAAAACCTATACTATAATATAATGTTACCAGATAGAAAAAGAATCTATTACAACTATTCTCCGTGGTATAAAATTTTATTCTCTTATTATTTTATCGGCGGTGGTCAAACATTTTACCGGCTATAATTTTGCAGATTTCCACCAATTTTTTTTGTTACATTTACTTTATCTATTATAGATTCACTATTACAAAAAAATAACACTGAATTTTCATAGCACAGATTTTTAAAAAATCTGCAAAACCACAGCAGCTATATAATAAAAGTTCTAAACAAAACGAAAAACGTACTGAAATCGCACTTTCTTTACAATTTTCCTAAAAAACTGTCGGCCACCGCGCCACTAATGCGTCTAAGATTTGTTTACCGCTCGATAAATATTAAAAATTCCTTTATTAACATGAATAAATGCTAATTCAGATGATTGAGGAATTAGTTTTTAGTGGAAAAAAACGAAATTCTATCACACATCCGAACTTAAACGTGAGAAATACCGTTTTGTGTTATCAATAATATTACATTTATAAAAAATATATAGAAACTCTTAGGTAAAATGGTAAAAAAAGGCTCGTAGCCATCTGACAAATACCTGTTAACTTACTGGTATCCTATAGCTTTCATATTCATATAAAACAAAAAACTATATTATATAGATCTGTATCAGAATGTATTGACATTATATGTATAAACCATAAATAAATAATACATTTCAAAATATGTGAGAATTTCTTTTTTTATTTAAATTATAATTTATTTATTTCAAAAAAATATTTTAACCTGTTACTCGTTTTATTTTTTTTTACCATTGTACCTCAGATTTAAAAACAAAGTTATAAAAAAATACTTGTTAACACAAACCGGTACGACGCTCCACGCACCGAAATCTTGTGAATTTGAACTTAAAATAAAAAAATACACATCTAGGAACATTTAGAGCTTAAATCAAAATGTATGCTAAATAATTTATTTAAAATAAAATTATAATAATAAAAAACTTGGAAGATGTAATTAATACAATACCGCTAAAATATCATTTACATTTAATATTTAAGGTGTAATATTTTTTAAATTAAAAGAAAATAGAAGAAAAACATCAAAGAAAGTAGAAATAAAAAACTGTCAGAAGTTATAAAAAAAAAATAGCCAGTTTTTTAAAAAATATCACACATTTCATACTATGTATTTTTAAACTTTAATAGACAAATAAACATTTTTTTCTTGTAAAAAAAAATAATAATCTGTCATTTTGCCTATTATAGCTCAATGAGATATCTAACGCACGAATATCAACAAAATTCGGTGCGCACCTTAAAACAAATAAAATACAGCATGTTTTAACTGCAATATGCTATTTAAAATATAAATTATTAATTTAAAATTAAATAAAATAATCCAATCCTGATATAATTACATAATACTTTCGTTTAAATAGAAGAAAAATTCATTTCATTTTTTTTTAAATAATAATAATTATCTGTGGTCCAAAATATTACAGTTAAAACACTTAGAAAAAAATAATAATATAGATTAAAAAAAATATAGTATATCCATGAAAGGTCTATGTATAGATACATAATATAATATAATTTATTCGACAACTATATGTGAATATTCCATGGGCATAATGTAAAAGGGTCATTGTCTATTTCATTGCTAAGTGCTGACATACTGTGATGATCATTTTTCAAAACAATAAAATAAAATGCTCCATAAATTCTGGCAAAATTTTGAAACTTTTTTTACAATTAAATTTAATTGATCAATTGATGTTTTTTTTTAATAAATGGAAAATATGTATATATTTTTTTCTTTTTTAAAAATGTATATAAATGATCAATTTATATAAATATTTTTTAAAATAAAAGTAACAAATGTATGATTCTTTTTATCTTTTTTGAAAAATGACCAAGACAAAGTATTCAAAAGGAAACCGGTGCTAGAAAAATTAATAAATAATCGTACTGAAAGCAGAGGAAGAGTTTTTTTACCCATTCAGATCGTTCTATCGCCAATTTGCCTTAATACGTTTAATTATTCCATTTAAGTTGATTGGTTCAGGTTTTTTTAAATAAGTAGATAAATGTGGGTTTTTTTTTCATTTAATTCAAATAAATTAAATTGAGTACTTTATTTATTATAATAAATTTCAGTATGTATATTTATATGAAAAAAAATGTCTTTTTTTATTATTTTTAAGCTCGTTTTTCTTGTTTTCATTCTGATATGAATGTGGGGGTTCCACGTCATTTAAATTTTAATGTGGATAAAATAGTCTTGTGATACTCCTTTCTCTTCATCTCCAAAGACGTGGAATATTTTTATTTCAATTCATATTATCTTTGTAATACATATAATAATTCATTTTAAGAAAATGTGTGTTATTGATGAAACTAACTACATATCTATTTTTTTAGACAATCTAAACCAAATGACTTTTTACATAGCCAATAAATGTTCTGTTACAATTAACAGTATTTCTCCTGCACAATACATGACACCCCCAAAAAAACCCAAGCCACATTAAAAAAATAGCAAATTGGCGTCTAGAGGTACAATACTACTATCAAATATTTACTGCATAAAATAGTCCGGATGATCTGGATCTTTCTCGAACCGTTTCGCCTCTTCCTGCATGCTCTCTTTAATTTTCAAAATGGCCGCGGACTCAGTTTGATCGTTTTGGTCGCCGCCTGGTCCCCCAAAACCTTTGGGCGATAAATCAAACTTTTGTACACATTACCTATTTGCTCTGTGGTCGGTTTGTGCTTGTTTTATTATCTGTGCGGTTGTGCTATAATCTGTCAATGACAGAGTATATATAAAAAAAGGAATATGATAACGAAAGTCGGTCATCGCCCTGAAGCTACTCTTTCTAATCTTTTGCGCACTGTATACTCAAGAAGTAAATAATCAAAAATAAGAAGACTCCAAAGTTAAGTCAAGCTGGATGGCTGCGAAGCCATTTGCAGATAACTTCAGGGAGGCCACGACCCATCGACCGCACTATAACTATGTAAATGCCTGCTGTGATATGGTATCACTTTCTAGAACGAAAATAAAAATTCAAAGAGGCATCCCATCGCTTTTCTTCATTTTTTGTCGAATTGATATCAATAATGTTAAAATTTTAATTCACCTTAATTCTTTCATTACTATATTCCTTTTTTTGTTTTTTTTTTGTAACTTTTTAAAACTATGCGTCTATATTTCATTATTTTTTTCATGTCAATATTTTTGTTTACATCACTAGTAAATTTGTTTTTATTATTTAAATTAGACATAAGTTACCTATTATAAATAAATTTTAATCTTTTACTTCACATGTGATGTAACAGTGACAAAAAGATATTATTGTATTTTCATCTGTCATTTCAAAAGCTTTGAGTGTCAATTATTTTCTTTACATTTTTAAAATTGTGATCTAAATTCTGTTCAATATATGTTTTAATTTTGTATTTTTTAAAAATGTTTTGAAAACATACTTTTTCTTTCTTTTCTAACTATATTTTTAAATCCTATGTTATATTAAAAGCACTGATTAAATTTAATTTTCTATTAGTTATCTCTTTATTAATATGTATGTATATATTTTTACAAAAAATATTATTACAAAATTTTGAAATGACAGTGAATGGTATGCGAAACTGAACCAATGGTTTTAATAATAAAACAAATATTCTTTAAGATTGCCATATATTTTAGGAATTATTCTATGTAAGAGAATTAAAGAGATACATTATATTTTATAATTTGTTAAAGTTAGTTTAGAGTTATTATTAAGTGACTTTTATGTACGTTTTACTTTACTGTTTTTTTTATTATAAAAATATCTTTAAAAAACTAGATCTATATTTAACTTTAAAAATAAGGCTTTTACAAAAATTACACATTGGTTCAGTTTCGCATAAAAAGTGTAATTTTGTTTTTTTTCTAGTGCATTGTTATTTATTTTATTTACTTTCCTTTCTTTTAATCTGACATATGTTTTGAAATATAGGGAAAACAGTATTAACGGAATGTTCACAGTAAAACAAAAGAAGTAACTTATATTGTTTATTTACAACTTCTTTCAGATATTTAATTTAAAAAAATCAACTTATTTACATCAAGATCATAAGATATTACCAAAAAAAAGAAACAATCACATATTTTTGTCGTTGAACTTCATTTTCCATAGATATATGTAGATATTTATTAATAATACTCACTTAAGTTGTAATCGCCCATGCCGGAGCCCGAGTCTTCCCTTGGCGTGCCCGGGCCTCCGCCCCCAACGCCACCCGGCGATGATTTCATGCCGTCCACACCTCCTAATCCTGTAGATTTTAGGAAAATTAGTAAATTTTGCATAGTTTAATATGTGATTCATTTGCATTGTTTAATATGTGACATAAGATTTATTTTTTCATGATTTTCTGTTATTCTAATTCAAATCACGTAATCATACAAACTATATCTGAGATAATTAAAAAAATCATCTTTTTTCATTCTTATATAATCACATTCTTATATATATATTTCAATGTTATTACATTATACATTAGACAATATCCATACATTGAAAAGTAAAGTTTCAGCCAATTCAATTATAAAAATAATAGAAATTTTAATCTATTCCTATCAGTGTCATTTTTATTATTGTTATTGTTTTCATCTGGATCATTCATAATTGAAAATAGTTGATATTTTTTAATTGACAAAAATATAAAAATGATAGATTTTTGTTAGTACAGTAAAATTTCAATTATCCGGCCTTCAGTTATACGTATTCGCGATTATCCGGACTATCGACCAAGATAATTATTTTATACAACGTACTACAATGACACCTAAGAAAATTTATATTTACGATTTACATATACGATTTACACACATTTATCAAAATGTGTATAAATCGTATATTGGAAAATGTCAATTTCTTAAAAAACGTTGATTCGATGATATGTACTTGTTGACTTTAATAGGCGCTACATATGCACAAAACCAGCTTTTCTTTATACATTCGATTATCCGGATTTTCTATTATTCGAATAACTATCCGTTTAATCGAGTTTCTACTGTAATCCAATTGAAAATTATTAGATAAAACAAGAAATAATTTAAGAAATCCAAAAATATAAGCCAGAAAAGAATACATTATTGTTTTTTTGGCTGCTGGCTGGCTGATTATAAAAAAATATTTTTTTTTCTATGACAATTGTCAGAAAACATAAAGCGTAAAAAGAAGCAAACATGTATTTTAGTGCGATATTCCGAGCGTTTATAAAAGTTAAAGTATTCTAAATGTTACACATAAAGAAAATATATTTTTTATATCCACAACGTAACATTGGCGAAGTGATTAGTGCTCAACTGGCACGCTCTGAGTGATATCTGAGTGTAGTTAAAAAAATTTGGATAATACGGATAGGTTGTCAGGGAATGAAATATATTGATTTTCTAGCCCTGGTGACAAGGTGCGTTACGTCACTCATCAAGATTGCACGCAACGCCTCAAGATTTCCACAGAAAGTAAGGAATAGGGTGTTCTAACACTAGGCTAGGTGACGCAAAACAAATCAGATACTCAAACTCAATTTCTTCAATAAATAATCTTTTAAAATAGAAGAATATATTCTAATATAATAGAAGAATAGATTCTTTTAATTTAAGAAAAATTCCAAATAATATTTTTCATTTAAAAAAATAACTCACCAGAATTCGACGAGTCTTGTGGGCTGGGCATTATAGGCGTGGGAGGCCCAGGGGGCCCATTGGAACCTGGAGGTGCCCCATATGCGCCGGGGGAACCCCCACTATAGTTGAGAGGCGCTGAAGCTGGGGCACCCCCACTACCGCCCGCCCATGCCCCGCGAGGCCCCATACCCATTGGAGGCATACCTGAACGGAATATTTATATGAAAATAAATAAAAAACATAACAATATGCAAATTCATTTTCAATTACATTTTCTAAAATGTGATGGATGTTAGATTTATGAAAAATAAAAAGTAATAAGTAGTATTATTTTTGGGTTAATTTGTGTTTTTTCATGGTGATACCGAGAGAACATTGAACGCCCGTCGTATTTATTAAAATTCGATATCCTTAACAAAAGTTTATAAAAATACCACCGTTTTAGTGTGTACAAATAACATTTCTTCACACAATCAATAGTCTCCACCAAGAAAATAACATAAGAAAACTACCTGGCGCTTGAGGCGGCGGGCCCCTCATGCCGGCCGCGTAGGCCCCCGGACTCATGGGGCCCATGCCCGGGCGGGGAGGCGTCATTCGAGGACCCCCCAGCATGCCCGCGCCACCACCACCACCTCGCTCTAGTGAATTGCCCATCATGCCTTGACCTGGTTAGAATGGAAAAAGTAGTTTTTTTTAATAGCAATCGCCCGCTCAACCTTATTGTTATGTATATAGACGATTTATACAAAACTTCTTCTTTCTATAAATTATAGCCTATGTGTTATTCTAATGTATAAGCAATATTACTCAAAAGTTTAATCTAAATCTGTTCAAAAGTTTTTGCATGAATGGAACAAACATCCATCCTCATAAATTTTCACATCATAGGACAAGGGCACAAGAAAAAATGTTAAGCTTTACATTGCCACTTCGAATGAATGAAATATATAATATTTTCATTTCTTCGCTCTAATAACAAGAAATAATGCAAAATGTGACTTCCTTTCGCCACTCAATACACAAAGCCTCCAATATTTGACAGAAAATGGGGAACATATAAATAAAGTTTTCAGGTTCCCTCTGCCTATACGCTATATGTGGACCTAGCCTAGAGATGCTAACAACAAAAAATAAGTTGTAACACGCAAATAAGAATTTTAACATATTTGGTATTTCATAGTTATTACTGTTTGCTTTGACAGTAAACTAAAACAAGTGATGTGGGTTCGAGTCCCGTTACATAAAAATATAAATATTACAAATATTTTTTCATAGTTTGTAGCATGTATGAAGTTACACTTAAAAATTTCGTTTTTATCATAATTATTATTTTACTGTAAAAATAACTGATAAAAAAAATATTTTTTGCGGTTAGATATGTCAATTTGTCAAAACATTATCAAATATTATAGTTAAGAATTTACTAATTGGACTTTAAAATTTATATCACTCATCATTTTTTTAAGTATCATAAATGAATATTTAAAAAAAAAATTTTTTACAATAATTATGACTAATATTATAAAGTTGAAGTTTGTTTGGTACTCTCCCTATAGCTAATCTCAGGAACTACAAGTTAGAAAATATATATTTTATTAGATCATTTATTGAGGAAACAATAAATTAAACCTAGTACCTAGTCGGAGTTACCTCACACTTAGAATTTGTCACATGCTATATACAACAAGGATTTATTTTAAATTTGTAAAGCTAGTTACAGAATAATAAATTTAACAAAAAAAAAACAAAAATCATACCTGGCGGCCCATTAAAATCGTTGCCCATGCCCATCCTTACTGCTGATCTGGGACCACCTGAGTACCAAGGCCCTATAAACGGCTGGCCAGTACCCATTAACTGTGGTTGAGGTCCGTGAGGTGAAGGTTGTGACCCTGGGTGTGGAGCTGGTGGAGACGGCCGAAGTGAAGAGTTGGGAAAGAAACCTGGGGGTATACCGCCTCCGCCCATACCTAGAATTAAGGTTTCGAAGATTACTAGTTATGGTAAAAATAGAATAAAATTGTTTAAATTAAAATAAAAATAAAATATTAGCTTTACTGTATCCATACAATCATAGGTTAGGCAAAGTCATGTTGAGTGGTAGAACACTGACACAACTGCCACATTTACTGTCAGACACTGTTCTGTTACACCATGATGGCTACAATTTTTTTTTTCATGAATATTATTTAAAAAATAAAACTTTCATTGCACTAAATAATATCTGTATTTCATATATATTGCTTCCAAAGGCTATTAGTAAGAAATCATTAGTGTTAATGCTAACACTTTCACTTGTACATATACAATAAATATTCATATTTCAATTTGATGGCTAGCCTTATAAAAAACACATTAAATAAACAAGAATGTACATAATTATATTGTTATAAAAGTCATTTTGCCAAAACAAAATTAAAATAAGTTTTAAGAGATTGTAACTGATAAACTATTTAGACTACAGAAACACAGTTAGGCCTCATTCTTGCATACACTACAATATTTACACAAAAAGATAAGAACCAATGTCCTAGAAAGTTGCCTATCATACTAGAAATAGCAATTTTATGTTGTTTTAAATATAAAAAAGCGGTCGTACCATCGTTTGGAGGCGCCGGGCCGGCGTTGTGGCCGATCCCATTGACACCATACCCGGAATTAACGAAACCATAATCATGAAACGCTTTAGCCTCTGACGAGTGTTCGCATGTGTCGCGTCTCTCAGGCGCGGCGCAGTACAGGTCCCAGAAAACACACCACCACGAATGCAAGAACCCGGGCGGTTCGCCGAGTGTTATGTTCTTTTCCCATCTAATCTCCGAAAGGAAAGTCTGCGCTGCTTTCTGAGCACCGACATGTAGTAAGTATTCGTAGACATATAGTGCCAACTTCTCGCGGGCCTGGGCGTCCGATGGTACCGCTGAGCCTTTGCCCTTGGCATACATATCGACTGGAAGCCGACGTTTATGTTAAAATTGTTTATTATTTACATTAACGCTTTATATCAATAAATTCAACTTCACAAAATGTCATTGATCGATGGCGACATTTGGCGTCTGTGGCATAGAGTTTGGATTGTTCTCTATTGCATGTAGAGCGCTTCGTTTGAATTGTCACTTTCGTGTGCTTATGGTGCGTAGATTATAAAATCGCTATTAGGCCACAGAAAACAAATTTTTCTTTCTTTATACACTTAGAGCAAGAAAATCATTGCAGTTTCGATTTAATTTGAAATCATTTTACAAATTAAAATTCTATTATCAATATATATTAATACTTTATACCATAATAATAAAGATTTTCTTTCTTAAATAATGTAAAAGGTCTAAAATAACGCAAAACGTTTGAACTACATTAAAATTTGTTTAATTATACAAAAAAAAATATCTTTACAATTAATCATTAGCAATCAATATTGTTTAATAATTACATTTACAAAGTAAATAAATATTAAAAAATCAATCCTTACCCACATTAAACACGAATAACAATTGTAAAACACAATACCTATTAATTACACGTACATAAT
>FASU01000652.1:0-29826 GCA_001486225.1 Heliconius pardalinus sergestus | reverse complement strand
GCGCACCAATCGGGACGCGGCCGTCGTCGTGCCCGGACGCACCGGCGTAGAGCTGCCTGACGGCGTTCTTTGCCTAACATTAAATGGACTAATAAAAAAAAATCCTTAAATAAATCTTTCACCATGCAACAATATAAGCTACATCAAACAAAAATCCAACGAACTTTCTCGAACGAACAAACTTAAAATAAGAGAAAGGAAAAAAACCAACAAATCATCAAACTAAACTACGAAATAATTTTACCTAGAGTGAGTTTGGTTAGAGTCCTTAGCCACCGGAATGCGACTTCTGCCGGGTGTTTGTCCCTCGGTGGAGGCAAACGACCCGCTCCTAAGATGGTTAGCGAAGCGGACAGACAGACAGATTAGACACGGGTATAGACAAGAAATGTTAGTGTTAGTGCACATGCTGCTGTGCCTAGTTAAATAATAATTTTGATATTTTGAAATAAGCTTCTTGGTATCTCTTAGTTTCTACACTTAAAAGCTTAATATATTAGTTTTATCACGATAATAGTTACAAGTACCTACACGAATATAATCTATTGTAAATATCAAGAAGTTTATATTTTTTTATATTTTCTAAAATTGACGGAAAAATCTTGTGCTTGAAAGTGAATACAAAATCTATAAAACGGTGCATGTGTAACAATATAGAAAAAGTACAGATAGCAAAAATTTTAAGCAAATACATACGAGTATACATAAATGTACATATCATTATAAAAATAAGTCACACATCAAAAGTCAAACAACAATGTTAATAATAATCGTATTTTTTAATAAACATTTATAATTTAATATAATAAATGCACAATTGCAAAATGTTGCCAGCCATGTATATATATTTGTTATTTTATTAAAAAAGGCATAGTAAAAATACGTTTTAAACGTTATTCGTGAAAGCAAATTTATCAAAATGCCTCAAGCAATGTTAATGAAATTATAATAAATATAATAATAATTAAAAATATGTTTTTGATGAGAGAAAAAAATGTGTGGTGATCGTCAAACACGTGACCGAAGTGACTCGACTTGAATATATCTAAGATAATGTAGCTAAATGGTATGAAGTGATGTCTAGTAGTAAAATCAACGAGCATCTCAAATAATTGGGCCAAACACAAAGCTAGGAGTAACAAGCTTGTACCCTTTGATGTCTCGTTGGGTTGGCTTTGAAGCTTCTCCGCTCGATTCACTTATATTACTCTCATATTCATTGTCACTCGTCATTCCCGAAATGCTGAACAGAGAGGAATCATCTTCTGGACTTCTTTGGTCAGATTTAGGATCATTGGAAATAGGACTAGGATCTTGAGAAGTTTCTCTTGAACGGGATTTTCTAGACGACTTATTTCGTCGCTCAATAGAGGGCGTCCTTTGCGACCGGTTCCCAGTGTATACGGGTATTTTTGTAGAACCCTGTATTTGGAATGCAGGATGAGTATGGGATAAGGATTTGGGATGTTCAGACGCCATTGAGGATGGCTGAGAATGTGTTGAACTGTTCGTTCGTATCCAATTTGCAATGCATGTGGAAAGGAAAAAATAATTACTTATTTAATAATCATCCAATATTGTATATATATTCATAAATATAATTTGTTAGTAAACAAAATGTTTTTTTAGCTGTGTCTTAGTTAGCCTAGGTGCATGCTCCAATTCATTAACTATATTTTTAAGTAATTTAACAATTTTTATATCCACAACCAAAAGAAACCGCCACCAATATAACAGACGCAAAAATAGACCAACTCGGACAAAGCAAATCTTGAAAAATATTGAGACGGGTGCACAGTTCTCATAGACGTCACTACGTAGCTCAAAACTTGGACCCCTAAAGCTTAGTGACGTGCTTCCAAATGTTTTTTAATCTGTGATCGCAATTTGTTCTTCCAAATTTTAAGTCTACATATAAAATTTATCATAACTTAAAACCAATTTATCATCTAAAACAGAGTGCGACCACAAGGCCACCATTTCAAACAACACGAGCATATGTCAAATCCTCAATCGTCTGTACCTTACTAACGCCGGCACCGGGGACAGTGTGGGTATACTGGACGTGCGGTACATCCCTCCGCTATACCTGCCCATGCCCAGTGAAACTTTTTATATTACCGTGTATTTATAATTATTGATTTATATTATATATGTGCTAAACACACGACAAATTAAAACTGAGGCGTAGAACATAGATTGTACGATGCTGTGGTCTAACGTCGCGTGGTAGAAAAGATTATGCGTAAGGGTATTATCATGTAAGTTAATTGGATATAGATATAATCACAGTTAATTGGATATAGATATAATCACAGTATTTCAAATGACGATTCTAGGGTGGGGGATACATTTCTACTGTCTTTATTTCTTCACGTACCTTCCACTCGCTGGTGTCAGGAGTCCGGTAGGTGTTCTTGGTCGAGAGCCTCCATTGGGTGTGGTCACTCCTAACTTACTGGCATTGGCGGCTGCACGAGCTATTGAAGTGCGAGTGTTCGTCACTTTACGCATTGGTATACGTGATGGTGTGAGGACATCATCTGGACAAAAATGTATTGACGGTGAAGATGTATACAAACAAATATGGGAAAAATTCAAAATATATGAATTAAAAAATCATCTACCTGTACTGTCCAAAGACAAATTGGATCCATGTCTAGAAGGTGGTTTCGAACCTGCTCTTGACCCTGGCCGAGAACCTGGTCGAGATCCACCAGGAGTTAATGTTGATCTGAAATATATATAGACGTACTTATTAGTAATGCTTATTTCATTATTTATATACTTAATTATATTTATTTCGTTTGTTTGAGATTTCAAATTTATTTTAAGCCCACCTCGGTACACTTGGCTTCCTATATCTTTGACCAAGACCACTTGCAGCTTCGTTGTCACTAAGCGAATCAGGTGTTCCAGCACTTAGTGATGATCTCGATGCTCGACCTGCGGCTCCTCCCGCGGACATCGGCACTGAGCGAACAGTACGCTCTCTTACCTAGTCGTAAAATATGTAATTATTTTTTGATAATAAGTTATCATATTCACACTTAAATTATTAAAACTCAATAAAACATTAGCTTTATAACGATTTATTTATATAATTCAGATGACTTCTTTAATTATTGAGAAAAACGCCAAATTAAATCTTAGCAAATATGTGTGGTATGTGCATGCTAACTAAATGGACTTGACAGTTGTTACTATATATAACGACGAACGTATATTTCTAAAACACTGACTTACAAAAAGACAAACAAAACCTCAATGGCTGCTATCAACTTTTACCAAAGGTGCAATCAACTGCAAAACTCTCACATAGCCTATAAATTACCCAGTGATATCCAGGAGACGGCTGGTATCCGTGGTGATGTGTATAGTGATGGGCGCCGGGCGTCGTCGAGCCTTGTGATCTTGAATGGCCGTATATGAAAGCTTGCTTAGTTCCATGTGTCGAACCCACGTGTAGCGGATACGAACATGGAAGTTCTTCTCGTTGCCTGAGAGCCTCAAATATAGGCCTTAGTTGCTCCATAAACTCCTCCGCTAAACGTATCAATATAAAACCGGAAGCCTTGCATTAAGGAGGGAAGGAACATCCATTACAAACAAAACGCTTTCATAGTGCCAATCTTTTTGCCGAAACGCGATTTACTAGACGAGGTTACGATTAGTCCACACGCTTAGTCGACGGACACGCGAATCTTTACGTTGCAGGTATGAAGGGATATAGCAGGAAGGAAGAACAAAATACATTACCATAAAATCCAAATGCGTTGACGTGCCACCTCTCCAATGCAGTGGATCCAATGAAAGGTAAAACTAGCAAACAACACCGAACACTACACGAGCTGGTGCTTCAATTCTTAGCTTTGAGCACACTAATGCAATACGATAACGCTACGAGCTCAGAACATGCTGCAATCACGACAATGCCTCTTGCAAATGGATCGAACAATCCATGTACAAGGTGCAACAAAAAAAGCGAAAAAAAAAATCCCAAACCGAATTGCTCCCTCTATTAACTACTGTGCGCGTAATGTTGTACATGTGCGAAATTAAAACTATATCTAACCTGTAGGAAGGTTTTAAATAATAAAAATGATGTAGCTTTGATAGCCACTTACCTTGGTAATGGGTCCGGTGGATGGAGGTGTATTTGTATTAGAGCGAGGCGTACGCGGTCTGAATGCAGCCATGCTCTGCGACACTCCATCGGCCAGAATAAATTGCTCTCGCAGTTCGATGTTGGTGCGACCCTTGGCTGCATGCGGGCGGCGTCCGGTGTGCGGGTATCGTTATAGGATAGGGTTGGAATGGGTAAAAGAAACCGTTTGGTAACAGGATGGATAAAAATAAACACCGAAAGTGTTAAAAAAAACGGGAGCGTGCAAAGGTAGTGAGGAAAAGAAAAAAAAACAACAAAGAAAATCAGAACATGTCAAACAAAAACAAAACGAACATAACGTTTTAATAATCAAATCAAATTCAAATGTAAGTGTGCAGTTAGGATAGGATTTGTAAAATACAATTAGATTATTCTTTCACCAAAATATATGCATAATATAAATCAAGAGCAAGTCTTATTTCACTCACGATTAAAAGAAAAAAAATGCAATAAAAATCATTTTGTGAATATTATAATACATTTATATCTTTATTTATATATATTGCATAAAATATTATTTACAACACATTTAAAATAAATTTGTGTTCTTGCGCTTGATTTATATGTAAAATTGCTAAAAAGTGAATATAAATACCGTATGCAAATAAATTGTAAAACATGCAAGCAAAATAATCATTTCATCAATTTTCTCCACTATAAACACAATAGACTATAGCATAATTATTTACAGCTTATATTAATTAGTTTATAAATTACATATAAATTAAAAATAATTTTTAAAAGCATTCGATATTTAACCCTTTAAAAAATATAGCAAAACAATTACATTAAAATCGCCAAAATTAACTAAAATAGCATAGCCACACCAAATAATACTGATCTGCAATGGAGATATTTTTGATAAGTCATTTCTAACTTTGTAAATGTAATAAAATTATATTGTATAAAGTCTAAACTCTATTGCAGCTCATGTATTTTCTTACCGAGCGGACAACAAGCCTCATGCTGTTCCGGTTTGCTCGGGTCAGGCAGCGGTAGCACTAACGATACTAGTTATTTAAAGGTTTCATAGGGATCAAACGTAATAAAAAAATATAAAAAATGGGGGATAGGACAATCGGATTGGGTAAAGCGAATACGAATTAGTAAATTAGTAGCAACATCAATTATTGTGGACCTAAATTTCGCTTACTTTAGCCTTAGGTATGCTGAATCTAGCTAAAGTTATTAAAAAATAAGAAAAACCGTGTAGACCGAAGGTAGCATGAATTAAAATATTTTGTAAATTAATTGAAAAATATGAAATTATAAATCTAATTATTTAAAAAAAATATTGCTATATATTTGAAACAGAATAATAAAATTATTTTATTAAAATAAGGTTCGCGTTTGCTGGCAACATTAATACTGCGCATGTCAAACTCGTCGCGTCAATTAGCGTCGGTACTCGGTGTCGCGGACCGCGGTTAGACAACAATGGAATCCGGTCGATCGCTGTGAGCATGGTATTTTATGTGAAAACTTTTAAACATACAGTGTTTTAACAATGACCGGGACAATAATTGAAAACTTAAGCGGGAGAAAGCTTGCCGTGTTAGTGACGTTCCTTTTACTGTGTCAATTAACATGTTTTTTGATCGGTGGGCTGGTTGCGCCCATGCCCGCAAACGCACAAAATATTCTCGGGACTGTGTGTAAGGATATGTCTATAATGAAAAATGATACAACTAAATGGTATTACAACCGTGGAGAAGGAAAATGTAAGACCGTTGACCTTGGATTGACTCATTACGACCTGTCCGAACGTGATATAGTATTTGCTTTTCAAATGCCCATGCCTCGCGAAGGCGAAACGTTTGACTATTCTAGATGGCAGCAAAATTTAATAGGCGTCTTGCAAATAGATATACGTTATCATTCTCAAATGGAAGTGAAGCCTCGTAGTACAGTCACAATCGACGCACGCTTGGCGTACCGGAACAAAGAGGACCCGGACGATGGGTGGAAGTTGTATACGCAATCTATAGAAAAAAGGCATTTAGACTGCGACATAGATCACAAAAAGGAAGAGTATTTGTATAATTGCTCTCTAATCCCTTTGTTTGAACTTGGCTCATTGTATCATGACTACTATCTATTGAATATAAGGTTACCGGTAGATACTCCGGATATGAATGTACATATTGGTCACATACAAGACATGTGGGTGACTGTTATTAATCAAAATGGAGGTTTCACAAAAGTTTGGCTCTCATTGAAAACTGTATTCTTTCCATGTATTATTGCAATACTAGTTTGGTTCTGGCGCAGAATTCACATGTTGGAAAGAAAACCTGTGTTACTGGAAAAGATGTTATTAAGTTTGGGTATTGCTTTGTGCTTTTTAAATGCACCAATTGAATATCTTACGTTGCAATTTGATTTGCCATTTATGCTACTCTTAGGAGACATAAGACAGGGAGTTTTCTATGCTATGTTATTCTCATTTTGGCTTATATTCGCTGGAGAACATATGTTAATACAGGACACTTCAGCTCAGAGTTCATTGAAACAATACTGGCGTCATTTAAGTGCTGTAGCAATGGGATGCACGTCGCTTTTCATATTTGATATGTGCGAAAGGGGAGTTCAGTTACGCAACCCATTTTACTCAATCTGGGTTACAGACATAGGAACAAATTTGGCTTTGACATTTATAATACTGGCTGGAATATCTACAGGAGTGTACTTTTTGTTCTTATGTTACATGGTGTGGCAAGTATTCATAAATATATCACAAAAACGTCAGAGTCTACCCACAATGTGCTCAGTGCGTCGCTTGCATTATGAAGGAATTATATACCGTTTCAAATTTTTGATGTTAGCTACACTATTATGTGCTGCTCTTACTGTCATAGGATTTATCTTGGGGCAAGTTGCTGAAGGCCAATGGAAATGGGATGATACTATTGAACTGGAATATACTTCTGCATTTTTCACTGGAGTTTACGGAATGTGGAATATTTATATATTTTCCCTACTCGTGCTTTATGCTCCCAGCCATAAACGCTGGCCAGTCAATGAAAACACTTCAGACACCCAAAATCTGAGTGAGGAAATAGAATTCAGCCGAATGCCAAATGAAAGGAGTGAAATATCATCTTTGACTTCCTTCATCAGGAAGACAACAGTTGACTAAACATTAAAATCTCTTTAAATATTAGTCATATAGTTTACAATTTATTATAGAATGAGAAATTTCGACATTTTAGCTTTAAGATTTCAATTAATAGTATTAATTTTGTACTCGAAATATTAGCGAGGAAGTGTATTCCATTTAAGGTAACCTTATCTAATGCTTGTAGTGTAGGTTTGACCTCGTTTAGGATTTTCACAAATGTCCATGTTAGTTGTAGAATAGAATAGTTGTATGTTTAAAGTTTAAATGTTCAATGTATTGTATTGAAGGCCCAAATTTGTATGAGTCATTGTTCGCTTTAAAGTTACTCAAGTAAAACGAAAGACGGATTTTTTCACTGTAGTACTCTAGTAGAAGAAAAAACGCGGCGTTGAGTTCCGTAATTTAACACGTAATATCATGCAAAATTGGGCGGAAAGTGGGTGATGGAGCGTCTTAACACTAGATTCCCTTTGTCTACCTTGCTAAAAAATTATGTTTAAAAAAGATTGAGGTAAAATTGTATTAAAGGCCCAAGTATGAGTCATTGTTAGCTTTAAGGCGGCTCAGGTATATTTGGGCTTGGGCGAGACAATCGACCTTGACGTTTAAGTGCTATAATAATGCATTTGGATCTTGCCGCTACTTAATTTTTTCTGTGATAGGCGTTTTAGAAATTTATTTATTTTTCTATTAGTAATTTTGTACTTTTTTACTATGTTGCCAGCATTTCGTATTAACTTTTGTATTGTAATAACGTGATTTTGAATAAATTATAGAAATTAAATTGTTATTTTGTTATTTAAACACTCAACACACAAAACATTATAAATTGGGGGCCCGTCAACACCTTTTTGTTATTGTTCATTATATATACCCGAGTTATGGGGTTAACACATTAGATACGGTAACGTTTTTGATTGACACTTTGAATATAAAATATAAATAGGACTTTCATACTAAAATATTTCAGTAGAAAGTCATGAACTTTGCTGTAAATGTTTTTTTTATTTACCACAAAGTCCATAAATATGATAAAAAAATAGAGCCTTTCTGTAGTAAAATATAAAATGAATAATACTTTTTTTTAATAAAACTTATTAAAACTGAATATAGAGAGATTTGAACCTGTTCTTTCCAAGGAAAAGTAAAATTTAGAATAATATTTTAAAAGCTTTAAAAATATAAAATGAATAAACAAATCAAAATTAATTTTCTCCACAGTTTTTACAAGGCTTTATTTTTCAAATTAAAAATAGTATTTTATATTTATTGAGATTGAAAAGGACACACTCAAAAAATATATATGAAGAGGAGTATGTACTCTTCAAAATAATCATTAATCTTTGTTACAAATTGAGTTTTGGGGTAACAATAAAAGTATGAGTAATAAATAAAAAGCTACCCAAAAATCCAGAATGAAATGAAAACAGCTTAACCAAAAATTTACATGTAATATATGTTTTTTAAATAATATTGTTTATCTATGTAATTTTATATTGTTACAAATTTAAAATACACCGACAATTAAAAATAATGGTTAGGCTGCCTTGATAATCTTAGTACTAATCAGTTTATTGAAGTTTCTTACAATAGTTTGTTGGTACTTGAATTGCCTACACAAAGTATTAATTGGAACTAAGCTACTATGACTTCAAATTGCCAAACTAAATTATTTTCTTATAGATTTTAATTGCAATTATCTGTAATTGTAGAAGAAGATCAATAAATACTGTAACATAATTTTGATATAAATACCAAGAATAATAGGATTTTTATTATTGTGTCACATAAAAAAAAAACAGTTGTCAAACAAAATAAAATAAAATGTATTTTTTGCAGACAATTTAAGTACCATTAATGAATTATACATAATTATTGAGTAATTTAGTGCTTTGTGTTTTCTAACCTTACAGCTGTAAAGCCGTGACTCATTGTAGTATATTGAAATGATAGTGAATAGTGTAATGTGACCTTATATTTACTTAAATATGGGTGATAGATGACAGTAGAAATATGGTAGAGAATATACAATACTTATAAATTTAATATTTAGGGTTAAAGGGGTGTGTCTTGATAGCATTTTATTTGGAAAGTGTTTTTTGTATTTGGAGATAATTTAAAGAAAGAATTGCTAGTAGTGTATAGGCCAGTACGATAAAAAGGTTATAAACTAATGAACTTCACTTTTTTTTTAACTAATAAGAAATAAATATATGTTCATTGCAAGAAATGACCCACAACCTTGAGATTGGTTTTTGCATGATATAAATAGAATTTATTCATTTTCAGAAAAGCTCATATTAAAAGTTATTTATCGTAAATAAAATGTACAATATTTTTTTTTAAATATAAAAGTGTTTTCTTGTTTGCATGTATGTATGCATGTGTATCTGTTGAATAATATAATTACCATGTTATGTTTCTATGTAATCTATCAAAATTAGTGTTTTATAAAAAAAATATTTTATGTGTTTCGTAGATAATAGTAATAAAACAAACATACCTCGACACGGATCGTTTTTAACCAGAAACTCGTCCAAGGCAACCCACCCGCCGCCCACGCGCACCATCACGGTGGAGCGGAGGATGCGAACGAGACGCAGCTTTTGTGAATCACCGAACTGGAGAAACAAGAGAAAATTAGTGAAAATATAGAGGGAATGGCAAAAAGTTTATAGGTTCAAAAGCTCTGTCTATCTAGCTACGGTACAAAAATATATTATAATATTAAGTGAAAGTGAATTTTAATATTATATAAAAATTTAAATATAAAAAAAAAAATCAACTCACTCTGTATTTTCCTTCTCCCACTTGGAACACCCTGAACTTCTGTCTGCAGGTGCACAGCATTACGAGGCGTTTGACCTCGTCGTGTATTTTGTCAGCGTCGGTGGGCGGGCCGCGTCTTTCGACCTAGGATGAAAAGTTGTTTTTATTAAGATTTACACTTTAAACTTGTTAAAAATAGGAATGTATAGCTTATTGGTCAGCGCGCTTCAATGGTTTTCTAGACGCACGGGTTACGTACGTACGTTTTTTATTAGTTTACGGCGAGTGGAATCTAATCTTTAAATATTTAAAATCTAAACTTAATACTTACCCAATCAGGTCTTAAAGCAGCGATGAATTCCTCCCAGTCTATAAGACCGCTACCGTTTCTATCGAATAGATCCGCTACGGCACCCATTTCTAGGCGAGACGTATCGAATTCTGGGGAGAAATGCTGAATTAAAGTACTTACTTGAAGATAGAGAGTAAAACGAATGTTAAGACACTTCGTCGTTTACAGTCACACACTGTCCCAAAACGTCAGGCCTATTTTTACACAAATATAGAAGAAACAACTTTGTATTTAAACGTACTTATAAGTATTAAATGTTTTATAAGTTTTATTGCAAAGGGAATTTATTATTAAGACACTCTGTTCCCCACTTTCCGCCGAGTTTTCGAAACATTGCGTATTTAGTGGCGGAACTCTACCCCTCCATTTGCCTTGTTACCAGAGCTTGGACATACAAATATTTTGTATATTATCTTGGTTTAATAGTGACAAAAATTTAATTAAAATATCATAAAAGCTAAAAATCAAACTAATTACAATATTAAGTAAAGATACTTTAACTTACTGGTATTAGTAATTCCATCAATAAATTCGTTCCGTGGTATAAGGCCGTTGTTGTCCTTGTCCATCTTGCGGAAGAGATCTGTCAGACGAGACTTCTTGTGGTTCATGAACTTGAGGAACTGGAGGTAAAATTAATATATTACAATACATATTATTCTATTAATTTTAAAATGTGATAATTTTTGAGGATGGATGTTTGTTTCACTTTCCCGCAAAAACCACTGCTTTACAGTAATATATGTTCACACATCATAACAACATATAGGCCGCATGTAGGTTGCTAATAATTATCATATTATATAAAATTTTTACTCATTGTTGGTAATGTAATACCTACTCTTTTTGAGTATAATATTTAATTAAATAATAGGTATAAAATTACGCAGAAATGGTTCCATTCTAATAAAGTAAGACAAAATGAAGGAGAAATCCAATTACTTAAATGTCTTGACTTTCCGCACAAAAAAGTTGCAACTCTTTTGAGTTACAACTTTTTTGTTTATAAACAGATTGATATAAAACATATAAAAAGTTAAGAGAAGTTTGCTAAAATGCAATAGTAAAAATTGCATTTAAATCGGATTTGCCGTTTTAATGTTTTTTTTTATATGTACCCTCTTTCTCCAATCGTCCCAGCTGAAGTTGGACACCCTTTGCAGCTCGCGGAGGTGCGCCAAGCGCTCGTGCAGCCGCCTCTGGCGCTCCCACGCCAGCAGCCACACCGTGCGCCACTTGTCCCACAGCTGCTTTACACGTGGCGACCGGAACTCGGGCTCTGCGCCTTTGCTGTTTGAGAAATCACAATTATGTTATAATTTCTTATTTATTTAAACTAAATACGTAAATAGATATACATATTTTTTTTTAGATGGTCATATTGTATTTTGGTATTCTTAGTTATTAAAGCTAAAATAAATTCTAAATAATTTTACTTTCTTTTGCTTAGGTTGGCAATCTTTATATGGTCAAAACTAAATTAAATTATGCCTTTTTCCTATTAAAATTTGTAGATTGTTTTTAAACAAATGAAATGATTAAAATTAATCTACAATTAAGTAATGAAGATTGATTTATTATGAATCTCGAATTACTATAAAAATATTTTGTAAATAACGGTTTAATATAAAACATAAAATGACCTAAATAACAAGCGTAAGACATGCATGTACAAAACAAATCACTATTAAAGCTTAAATACAAATATTTAAATGTCAAACTAACATTTAACATACAGCAAAACCAAAAAACATAGCATATACTTATTCTTATAAAAATTAAACACTGGTAGACGATTAAGTATATATAAAGGAAAAGTCATAATATTGTTTTTTTTGCACACCTACACATAAGTATTATTCTCCCCCATGACTTAGGTTGGTTGGTAGAAAATGCTTTTTAGCGTTAAGCCCGCTTACTGTACATTGTTTTTTATGTATTAAATTTTGTGCAATAAATACAAAAATACAATTTATATCTCATTTAAAAATATTGTTTTGTAAAAAATTATTATCTATCCTAACTACAATAATTTTACCTATATATGCTGTCTGTAAAAACATTATTTTATCTATCCTAACTGTCAACTTACCTTCCTTTGGGCGGGAACCGTGGTCCATAATGCGGGAGGCGGTCGGGCGAGTCGCGGCCGGGACTGACGCGACTAGAGCACAGTTACATGAGAGTTTTAGATTCACACCCACAAACCTTATTTGTGCCCGTTGTTAGTCGTTTAGTGGAGTATTTTAGTTCTTATTTGTGCCCATTGTTAGTCGTTTTGTGGAGCTTATTTAGTTCTTTAGTTTGCAGAGATATAGTGTGATTAATTATAAAAAACCAACTCTAATATAGCATTAACCCACCTTATATGTGTCTGGTTAGTTGTATAGTGGTGCGTTTTAGTTTATCGAAAATTTTGAATTATAGTGACTTTATTATTATCAAACATGTACATTTTATGAAATTTCTTAATATATTGTTTACCAAGGACACTTAAGTGGAGTGGGACAGTTTTAGGATAGACTTGACTTGTAGAGAAAAGACATGCATGCAATTTTAAGATGAAAAGTTAAAAGATATTAAGTCTACGCCAGGTACTCCTTGTGCCATATTAGTTAATATAAACATAAACATAACAATACACACCTATTCAATTAGCAACGATAGTTAATTGATGACAGGGAGTGTAAGTCGAGAGAGTTGTTTATGTAAGCAAAAGTTCTAGCTATAGAATTTTATTTAAAAGTTAAGTAATTATTTAATACCCACTAATAGAAAGCAATTAAAAATATATATCAAAATATGCGACACACGAATAGGTCCAGAACAATATTTGTCATAAAATTCATCGGACAACATTTAAACTAAATTAAGAATACTCCCATGCAAATCAATTAATCAATATGCAATTATTACTAATTAATAATATATATATAACCCAAAAACTACTTTTACACATTTGAATACTATATATTCTGTAGTTTGTAGAAAATATATCAAATCGACAAAAAAATTAAATACTTTCTATTCATATAAATTTATACGATATTTTATTATTTTAATATCATATAAATTCTAGTTTTAGTCGGTTTAGCTGCTACATTTTTTAACAATAAAATGAAATAATTTTAAAATATCAATATATTTTCCACAGACTATAAAACAAAAACTTATAACAAACAAACAACAAAAAAAACAAAAAACGCAATCCTAGTACAAAAAGCCATCAAACCTTCCTCTCCTACGACCGTGTATCCTGGACCTGCCGCGGGACGAGACAGAGACAGAAAGCCACATTTACATATGTTAGAGCGAGACAAAGCTAGTTGTTGTTGTTTTATGCGCTCAGAGAATTATTGAAATATCATTTAATAATAAAAAAATATTTAGTTATTTGTTTATCATATTATGCAAGATTTTTTTCACTAATTCTCTGAACACAACAAAATATTAACATGAAAAGCGCTGAATTTAATGGTATTAACTTATTCAGTAGGTACTATTAACAGAATATTGTGTGACTGTTTTTTAAGAAACATGACCTTTTGTTTGATATTAAAAAGAATAGACTCTTTAAATGTTTGAAATAATTACAAGATTGATCAAAAGAAAATAAAAATACAAAAAGAAAAAGTTTATTAAAAACAACAAAAATGATGGTAAATTAAAAGTTAAATGAACGAATGTAAAAATAAATAAAAAAAAACAAACCTGTAACGTCTACTGCCGTAATAATCAGGAGAGACCGATCTCTCTCTATGAAGGTCGTGCTGAGAGCCGCGACTGTACATGCAATGGCAGAATGGCGGTGATATAACAAAACAATATGATATTATTGTGATGTTGACCATGTTTAAGAATAATCATTAAAATATTAAAAGTATACGTTGATATAAAACATATAAAAATCTTCCGTTGAACCGGTGGACAGTATACAAGAGTTTCGTTATTTTAAAATTTATTATGTTTTCTAAAATATCTTTCGTTCTTTAGTATTTAAAAACACTTCAGAAATGTTAAAATTTTTGCAAACTAATGTCTTGCATATATATAACCAAAACTAAATATATTGTAATCTTATTTTTTATCTATATTTTTATATTAATGTAGGTACTAATTTAATTTTTTACAAAAACATAAAACTTATAATTTTTTTTAATAGATTTTCAAATTTAAATATCAACATCCCAATAAAAAAGCGTGATTTTACACACAATTGTGACAAACACATAATAATATGGCTGAAAGTTGGTGATAACAACACAATGTGAATGAGAACAGAATTAAAATCAAACAAAATGATACAAAAATTATATACGAAAATAGATTTTAAAGAAATTTGAAAATGAACGAAAATTTAGTTTCTGCTGATATGCATACAATAAAATTATACATATAAAATACCTGGGTGTTCCCTTTGTAGCGGTTTTGGCTGAAATCTTACGGGGCGTAGTTTCACGGCCTTGACTTTGACTCTTGACCTGCGATTAAATATGGCTTAGAATATGAGAAACATTAACTTAATTTAGTACCAAGTAGGTAAATAAAATAGTATGAAAAAAAAACATACCCTACGAAAGAAACCTAAATGTATCCTTTTTTCGCACTTTTTTTAAAAATTTCTAATGGACTTAACAAGAAGAACAATGTGAATAAAGCAGTTACGGAATTTCTAATGATAATTGACGGAAATAGGCGAACAATACTTAATATAAACATTAAATTTCAAAAATGCTTAGAATAGTATATTTGAATAAAGAATATTTTGAATTGAATAGAAATATTTTATAGCTAATCACAAAATATCTACACTCGCCGTCGTCGTGTTAAGACAATATATTTTACATTTTTCGATTATTTTAGAAATGGAAAGAAAAAAAATCAATATTATTAAAAAATAAAAGAGAACTTTCGAATTCACTTACCTGATATGCTTTACAAACTCGGTCGACCTCGTTCTGCCTTTTCTGGGTGTGCTCCATGAGGTCCTTGTGATCTTCTATGAGACCTTCTAGAAGTTCTATAGATTCAGGTAGAGGCTCTGCTTCTAAGGCTAAATGAATATTTTAAGAATATTATTAGAATTAGTAAAATACAAATTAGGTACTAACAGAAAGATTACTTGAAAATTTTTATTTACAACTTCAACAAAAAAAAAACTAATAAACAAATACATTTCAATTCACTAATACAAATTTCAATTTGTACAAACAAATATAACACACACACTAAATGTTATTAGTGTTTAATAAAGCCCAAAACAAAAAAATATAATTAAAAAAATACAAAATTTGTCCTCTTTGAAGTTAGTAAAAAATAAATAAATAATATAGTCTAATAATAAAACAATACACACTTATCAAAGTAGTTTCTAGTCCAGACAGCCATTGGAGAAGTTCTTCTAACACTAGATCTAGGTCTTTGAGGCTTTGGAGATGAGCTTCCAACTTGCTGCCTCTTTGCATTGCCCATTGCCATACCTGTTTTAGAATAATTTATAAATATATGCGAATTTATATATAAAAATAGTACTGTCTTTTTTATGTATTAACAAACAATTATTACATAATTATATATTTATCCAAAGAATTAGAAAATTTAACATCTTAATATAAAGATAGAATTATTATCGACTAACGTAATAATAAAAATATATTTCATCAGCCAAAAATTCATTTTCGAGTTTTTTTTTTCTTGGTTACAACTTTTTTTTTTACTATTTGTTAATAGCATTTTATGAATTTAATACCAATAAAATGTATTAATTATTTTATTTATAAAATTCATATTTGACCTGTCCAGCTGAAACTTTGCTGAAAATCCGAATTACAGGCAACACTGACACTATTAACTTTCTCGGTTTATTTGGATTCATTTTACTTATACATTATAAAAAAATCTAAATACGCAAATAATTTCAGCACATTATGTAAGACTTGAAAATATTAAATGATCGAAAAAAATTATGCCAAAACAGTATTATCTTTTAGTTAGATAACAATTAAAGATAATTCTGTCAAATTTAAGACACTTATCGAAGGGTATTTTCTAATCAATTATATTATCTAAATGTATCAAATCTCAAGGAGATTCGAATAGCACAAGATTAAATCGGAATTATTGTTAAATGTTCTGATATTTTTATTTAGATTATTTAGTTATATGAGAAAACCGCTAAATATTTTGTTATTGTTTTCAAAACCATTTCTTTATAAAGATACGTATATTTTACAATCTTAGGAAAAGTAATAGTCCAAGTAATAGTGGTAATTAATTTTATACTATGCTAAATTTACAAAATAAAATCGCAATCCATACAATTTTTTACATACAAAAAAAATAAAGTCCATTTTTCCGTATCGTATTACCATCATTCGTATTATCTTATAAGATATAACAATCTTTCTTGCAACTATAAAAAAAGCAACAAACAAACAAAACTCACCTCATCCCATCTACTCTGTATAATAGTTATCCAGTGTTTAATAACGGTTACTGCATCAGGATGAGCTTTAGCCAATATCGAATGTGCTAGAGCGATAGTATCATCTTTATCTCTTTCTTTCTCCGCAAGTTCTCGAGCGAATCGTTCGTGTTCCAGAAGCTGTTGTTGCGTATCCTGTTCTCCTTCTGGTAACTGTCCAGAGAAACGCAGTTTCGTTTCCGCGTCTGAGAGCCACTCGAGGAGCATGTTGACCGATTTGTGGAGACGTTCCGCCTGAAATTGATGTTATTAGTTTAGTTTTGTTATAAATTAGTAGTTTTTATAGTTGTCGTTGTGTTCTTAAGCATGTTTTTTTTTTGCACTGAAATAAAGATGTGGCGGTGCTTAAGGATATCGTTAAATTTCAATTGACATTGACGATTTCACTAATTCAACAGATACCGCAGTCAACAAGGCCAAATACTGGCAAAATATGATCTGAATTTTTCAAGCTTTGACACGAAGAAGAAGTATTGACATTACGCTAATATTTAATAAATATGTAAATAAATTATAATTGCTTATTCATTTATTTTTTAAATTAACTGACCTCTTTGAGAGCAGCTTCAAGTCGACTAGCCTTCCTCTCGCTGAGGCTCTGTACGTTGTCCCACGCTTGTTTTAATTCGGCACATTGTTGCTTTATGTTCAGAGCATCTTCTTGTGGTACCTGGTGTATCAATTTACATTAAACACATATAAATTATAAGTAAGGAAATGGTTTTAATTTAACATACTCGAAGTGTATAATTTAATCCCTCTTGCGAAAAAGACTAAAAAAGTTCAATCCTTCATATAATTTTCAACTTCCCGCTGAATTTTCGAGGCATTAAATGTTGAGTGGCGAAACTCTACGCCGCATTTTGTCCTGTTATTAGAGCGACCGAAATGAAAATATAAAATAATACATTCCCCAGAATAAGAAATAAATCAACAACCTCAAAGCAATAATATACGAATATATAAAATAGAGTAAAGTGCTTTAAAAACACATTAAAATTTTATAAAATGCCATTGAAGCTCTAGAATTTTGATAAATGTATATTTATAATGTATTAATACTTACAGTAGCTTCTAAATCTCTGCCAGTCTTGAGGACGGATTGCATTTGTTGTTCACGGTTGTGCAGATCCTCCTCGAATTGCTAGAAAAGAAATAATTATATTATAGTATAGTATGCAACATAATTATATATAGTAGCTATTTTGAATACATTTTATATTTTCTTCAATTAACTTTTTATTTGTCTATATAATATATATAGTAGTGTTTACTTATTATTATTAACATACATATATCAAGAAAAAATAAATAAAAGGTTTGATTAACTAAGCAGAAGTGTTTAATGAATTCCTCATTGGAGATTGTCACAAAGAAATATTTATGTAATATTATATTTCTTTACATAATATTACATAAATATTTCTTTGTGACAGTACAAGACACAGAGATAATAAAAACATTCAAACCGCTATGTTAAACTAAACAAAAGTAAAGTTGATTTATTGAGTTATAAAGATAGTTTACAAAGCGTTTAGTATTGGGTAAACTTCCCTACCTCATTTTTTTCTACATATTTTGTACCGCATAGGAAGGGAAGGAAAACCTAGCCTAAAGGCACTTTCATTCTTCACTTACCAGAGCCGGAAAATAACATGTAATTCATACCAAGTATCGCATCGAGTACTGATCGAACCAGCGACTATTGTGTTTGAAGTTAGACACAATGTCCTCCACTCCACTCACCTTGTGGTGCTCGATGAGCGCCATGACGGTGTCGAGGTCGCCGTGCAGAGGCGCGTCGGCCTGCAGCGCACGCGCCACCCGCGACAGCCACTCCAGCAGCGCGCTCATCGCGTCCTTGAACTGCCCCGAGTACAGCAGCGCCTCCTCGAGCTTGCGTTGTCTGTACAATGGATAAATAGACGGAATTATCTTTATTGCTCGCGAAATATACAAGGTGATTGGTAGACCGATAGAAAAAAATAATGCAGGTGACAGAGAATGTAATATCAACACGATTTGTTTGGGTATTACATTTTGAGAAGAAAAAATTAGCTGAAAATTACAGCTTGTGATAAAACTAAACGTTATCAACCTTTGTCTCTCCAAAAAATACAAACGGAAAAAACATAACACACGCTGACTGAATTTTTCGAGGCATTGCATGCGATTGGTAGAACTCAACGCCGCGTTTACAAAAGTACATAGTAATTTATCGTTAACCTACCTGTCAACAGCCTTTGAGCAAACTGTGGTCCATTTGGTCTTTAGGTCTGTTAACATGTTACGTAACGTAACTTCATCTGTCTTTGGCGCTTTATCTTTCAATTGTTTCCCAATTTTGCTAGTTTGATCGTACACTGGTTGTTTAGCGGCAAGGGATTTTTGGAATTCCCTGTGTTTATTTAATCTGTGAAACAATTTAAAAATGTAATAGATCCTTTAGTTAACGTGCTTTCAAATATTCAATATTATTTTTTTAAGCAAAGCAGGATTTAAACATGAGATTCAAAGAAAAATATAACAATAAGTAGTAAGTTTCACTTTTGATCAGATTATAATCTATTGTTTGCAGTAATTATTACAACAGCAATTAATCTAAAGTGTTGAAAGCAAAAAAAAATTAAGATATTATTATGTAAAACTTACCTCAGTTTAATTTTCTCTGGGTCGTTGATAGTGGCCTCTGAGTTGAGTTGATCTAACTGTTGTTCAGTATCTCCTAACCAGTTCATCAGATTGGTCCTGAATATAACATTTTTTTATTATATATTGGTATATAATTGGTATATGGTTATTATAATACAAGAAGATTACAAGATATAATACAAATTGAAAAATATCATTGGACATTAACAATTAATTTAATTTGAAAAACAAAAGATTAGCTGAGTCTATTCCGCCGGACGATACGTGGTGGTTATGAGTTCGACTCCCACTCGAGAAAATGAAATTTCATTTACTCGCTCTACAACTAACAAGACAAAGCGTGTCGTAAAGTACCGCCACTCAACACGCAATGTCTCGAAAACTAAGCTGAAAGTAAAACCTAGGACTTACCACATATCATTAAACTCCTTAGCCTCCTTCAGGCCATGGTCCAAAGCCCTCGTTCTCTCAGCTGCCTTAGACACTACTCTCTCCCATCGATGTTGTACTGACACTAACAAGTTCTTGATAAGAATAACATCTTGTTTTTGACTGAAATATTTAAGGTGGGTGCCCTTTTTGTCCAATTGTAGCATTGTTTCTCTGTGTGTTGAGACTTCTTTTTGGAATGATTTGTGTTCTTCGACTTGAGCTGTAAAGTTAAGATTCATATAAGAATTAATGATAGGTTAAACTGTAAAAAAACAACAATATTACAAGTAAGAAGGATAAATTAATTTAAATATGTATACTGTATGTCAAAATTCATTATTTTCTTTAATAAGAAGTTATTATCATATATTAAGATACATGATATTTATTTATATATATTAAAAAGAGTTTTTATGAGATTCTATAAAAAATAAACTAAAAAGAAATATATAAAATATAATCATAAAAACATCAATTAAAAAATACTTATACAGGCGGATATAACTAACAAAAAAAATAATGAAAAAATACGTAAAAACACAACACTCACATAACAAAGTCTCCATAACTCTGGACACCGGTTTGGCCGATGTCAGCGTTTTCTCAGCGCTCGTCAACCAGTCGACGAACGCTTGTAACGCGTCGTGGAACTCTGTCGCTTCTTTTAGAGCTATTTCTAGTTTTATTTTCTTGTCTGACGCTCTGTTTCGATAAAAATGGTAATGGTTATGAAAAATAATGTATTGGGGTTCATATGTTCTTATTTATATGTGTATTTGCAAAATGAGGAGAATGGAGTAAATTATATCCAAGTTCTGGCTTTTCTTCAATAACAAATAAATGCTACTGATGAGCATTTTATATGTCGCGTTAAAATATATTTCGACTTAGGTTATAAAAATCGATTATATCAACGTTTCACCCACTATTTCTACATTTTTGTTTTATCTTCACGATTTTATCGCATATAGTTAAATATGTAGAGATAAATATAAAAATCAAACCCCCACTTACCTAGAGGTAACATTATCCCATCTGGACTTGAGATTGTTCAAATTAAGATGCAACTGAGACGTGGGATTCGGTTTGTCTTGACGTTTGATGTACTCTTGCCCTTGTTGTAACACTGCTTCTAATTTGGGACGATTTGCTTCTATTTCGTTGTATACTTCCTATTTTGGAAAATAAAATGTGGTATTAATATTCACTCTTATTTTTGTTCGAAACAGGCTCTCAAGATTTTAGATCCATAATAAATAATATAACGTACAAAATTCTTGTTTTATAATTAGGAAACAAAAAAAAATAATTAAGTTCAATAACTAAGAGCATTTCCATACTATTATAAATAATAGACATCACGACTTATACATAGGTATACTTCAATATACAAAAATAGATATATATAAAAACAAAATAAAATTAAGATCATTCAAAAATGTATCGTGAAATATACAAAAACCATAAGTAACCAGTGTACAAACCATAAATCTCTCCAACTGTTCCGTAGCGGTTTCAGGCAACCCGCCCACGGGCTTGGAGGCCGCTATGACGCTGTCCACTTCGGACAACCAGGATAGAAGATCACCGATTTCCGCGTTGAAGCTGTGTGACGTAAAAAGGAATGTTAGTTAGATTAAATACATATTTTTAACATTTTAAATATTGTACCTTGGTAACTTGGTTTCCAAGATGGTTCAAATCTCGGTACGTTAAAATTTTTATACGTTTTCTTAACAAGTATTTTTATATATTTACCACTTTAAAAATCACAATTTATCACTTTAAAAATATCTAAACATATAATAAATAGCATTATTTCTTGCCAATTGGCAATTCTAAGTTATATCTTATATTACTCTATTATCTTTGCAAAAATTCCTTACAGAGATGTTAACAACATAAATAAGATGTAAGCTCATTGTCCAATCATTTAAAACCCCATATTACGTAGCTAAAATTCACGTTTCGCCTAAGCCAATCATAAGAATAAATAAATAACAATTTTCCACCTCTGAGCTTCGCGCAAAGCGTCTTCGAGTTCAGCTTGACGGTCTCTTGCCTTCTGTTGTAATTCGCGCCATTTTCTGTTTAATGTTGCTAACTTCTCGGCTGTTTCACCAGCTTCCTCCGAACCTAATAAATTATTAATTTAAAATATCATTCCTCATATTTAAAGGACCATGTTATATACCTTCAATCTATAATTACCTTTTAATAAAAAAAAATATAAAAAAAAAATACCTGTAGCCTGTTGTACTAATTGGGCACCGGCTTCATTAAGGGAGTCCACGCTGGGTTGATGGGCGGCTATATCGTTAACTAATACTTTGAGTTTAGCAAGTTCCACTTCTAGTATCTGTGGATCTCCGGCCACCTTAAAAAAAGGAGAAATTTATTTTTTGTTATATAATATATTTATAAGTTTTATTATTCTCTTGTCTGTTTGTTTGTTATATTATGTCCACTGTTTTTTAATAATTCTAACAAAAAGATATTTACCGGTTTCAATGTATCCAAAGTATCACTTGTATGCTTGATCCAAGCCAAGGTGTCGCGTAGGGCGTGTTGTAGCTGCCCTAGTTTTAGTAAAGCCCTTTCTAACTGCTGTTGTCTTTCCACCATGCCTCGCAATAGCGCCGCCCATCTTGTATTAACTTCGCCCAAGGGCTGCTTAATTGCGGATGCTTGTTCGGATGATGTACGCTCTGTCAGTTCTGCGGCTTGCCTATTTATTTAGAAATTAGGATTTAATTTGAAACAATATATTTTTTAAGGGTTTTTTAGTTTGAAGGTGTATTTTGTTTGGCGAAAAATAATAAAAAATATTCAATAATTTCAAACAAATTATAAGCAAATTAAGACAAAGTATAATTTTTAACATTTATAAAGTCATTCCACACTTAGGGAAAAAACAATATTTAATTATTAGAAACCGTTGAAATCTATTTTATAAGTTTGCTTTGAGCGAGAATAAAATTTAATACCTTCAGTATAATAATTTAATACTTAATCTTAAGATAAAAAACAGCGACACAGTAAAGCTGAATTTGGCACAAAAATAAATATTTGAAATCATCGGTATAGTATATCTATCTAATAGCATTAGACAGTCATGCATACAGCCGTAATTAAAGAGGATGTTATAATAAAATAACTATTTTTTTACATTATTAGGTTAAGGAAAGAAAGTTGAAATTTAAAATTATAGAAGAGTACATAATAAAAACATAAATTAAACAAAAAAACAAACAGATACAATATCATTACTTGGTTAAAATTTTAGGTACATCGACAATAAGTACATTCAAAACAAAATTTAAACGAGACAATACAAATATTATAAAACTATGTACAGTCAGAAAATACTTTTTGAATTTGAAATTATATAGAAATTAAATAAATTTATAAATATATTACTGACGAACATCTTTGGGATAAAAAAAAATTTGAACACTGAAGTCTTTGTCATTGCTACATTAAAATAGTTTTATTCATATGGAAAGAATATTTTTTTCTGACTATACATTATGACGTTTACTACAATGATCCACGACAACTAAACAAAAGCACACTCATAATGGGAATTTCAAATCCTTGCCTCATCAAACTCCTGTGATAGCATCGGGCGCGGGACATAAAAAATATTAGTTCATGATTAATATCAATTAATATGGAAAATAAATGTTATAAGGGGCGAAAACAACATAATATAATATAAAATTACCCAATTTTAATGGGGACGTCAATAAAGAAATAGGTAAAAATAAAAAATAACTATTATTAATATAAAAAAATTAGTTAATTTAAAATTATTGTAAAACCGTCACCAATGGTTAAGAATGGGATATAGAAAATTAATATTATTGCTACCATATTTAATTTTACTACTAAAAATATAATATATTTTGTCGTGACTAAGGAAAACGGTTCTCGATTTGATTCCCATTTAATATTTTCAATCGCATAGTCTTGAAAATTGAGCGGAAAGTGGAGAACTGCCTACCCAGTTATGTGGGGAATAGTACAAGAACTTTAAATTTTTAAATTTTTTTTATTAATTTACCTATTAAGAGCTTCAACTTTCACCATATGAGGATCCACTTCTTGTTTAAAGGCGGCCAGCTGTGCAATCTGTCGTTTAACTGCATCTATATCGGAGCCGAGAGGTCCCATACGTGAGAATCTATCTTCAGCCGTTTCCAGGAATTCTTGGAGATTCTGAGCAAAAAAGAAATTATATTTTATATTAGATATGTTTTTACAATCACCTATACGTGAAAATTAAGTTTTTTTTTAGAAATTTAACAATAAGTAGAGGAGTAATGGAATATTATGACACTAAGTTCTCTAAGCTTATAGATGAAAGAAATTTTTGTAATCTATAGTCATGAAACATACAAGAAACAGAATTAACAACTTATAAGACTAATTTGTTAAAAATCTTGATTATTAACAAAATAATCTTATAAGTTGATAATTAAAAATTTTCAATCATGACGTAACCGTCTTGTGCGTTCGTCGTGAATTCGATTAAAAAGTACTTTAATATTTTAAGCTTCGAAAGACAAAATTAAACATTCTGTGAATAAAATCTTTTTTCTACCACTAAAAAAAAAACACTTAAAAAGAAAAATCTATGAAAATTCGATATTAAAAAAATAGTTATAAACCCACCTGTAAAGTATCATGAAACTCCATAGCCTTCTCCATAGCATCTATTAAGTTTTCTTCTCTCCTTGCGTACAATGCTGTTATATTGTCCCAGGCGCTGTCTAAGTCCTCCATATGTTTCTTAACCTCCGGTTTGTCAGGTTCCCCACATATTGACATGAGTGTCGAACCAGATTTACGTACTTTTTCCACCTTTTAATTAAAAAATATAATTTAAATCTTTATATTATTTTATAAGTTGATATTTGTGAAATTTGCTTATTTTGTACAATGAAATTAACATTTGAAATTAATATTTATAACATGTAGTCATTTTCGTTATAGATTCAAATTTCGTTCTACAAACTTACAATTTATTTTGTTATATATTTTTGTTGATATTTTTACATTAAATAAAAAAGCGAAAAATAGAATATCGCCCAATACACTGATAAAAAGTTTCAAATTATACCCAAAGAGTAAATGAATGTACACGTAACGTCGGCTTAGAGTATAAAAAATACAAATAACACCAACCTCAGGCTTAGTATGATCGATTTCATGTCTAATCTCCTGTAGAGCGACTTGTTGCGCTTGTATCGCCGCGGGTTGCGCGGCTGGCGGGGGTTGAGCTGCTAGTGCGTCGGTCAACTCCGCCAACGCCGCCATCACCGTGTCTAGCTGCTGCCAGAACTGCCGGGCGGTGTTCAGCGCCGCATCTAGTGACGTGCTGCGGTCGGTTGACGCTTTTTGTACGTCTGCCCATAGTCTGTTGATGTGGAAGTTAGTATAGTATTGAAAAATATTACACGATTGTTTGTTGCTTAGATAATTTAATTTGATTTTATGCTTATTCGAATTAAATACTTTTTTTACATTGTTATTTATATTGGTAACATTGTAACAGATACCGATATACATAAATATACCGAAAACTAATAATTGACATAAAAGGTGTCACAGTAAATACATTACACAAACATTTTAGAAGATTGGTTACTATATTTTATATCGTGTAAATTTGAATTGATTAGTAAAATTTACACTCTGTTTTGCATCTCATCTGTGTATCTTGTTAGCCTGCGGACACAACGTAAAATTACCAAAAACACTCCAGTCACTTACTTATTAAGCTTATCCAACTTATTCCTAATATCGCGTACAGCCGGATCGCTCTTGTTAGCTTTGGCCATAACATCGCTGGCGGCGCGTTGTACCGCGCGGTAGGCCTCTTGGCGTTTGTCGAGATCTTCTATTAACGCATTGTTCTCTTCTATTTGGTCTCTGTTGGATGGGAAGGATGTTAGTATTTATTTCTATCTTTATATATTATCTATATTTTGGAGGGTAGATAGAAATAATTTAGTGATAATTTAGCTTAGTTGGAATGTAGATACGAATTACAGAGTAATTGATTTATTGATATTCGAAATTATTAATATTATTACAAAGGTTCCAAGTTTCATTTAAAATGTTCCAACTCTGTTGAAATCAAAATATTACAATGAGTAATGTGCCATATACAACTCTTAGTTATTTCCATTTGAGCACGCGAGCTAAGTCGTGGATAAAAGCTAGTCTAACATTAAAAACAACTAAAACTCACTGTATCTTATGCGGATGTGCGGACACAGGTTCAGCCCGTTGCAACTGATCTGCTGCTCCTGAGAGCGCTCGGACCATACCCTCTAGTCTTTCCGCAAATACCGACGATTCTTGTAGCGCCTGGAATTTTTGTCTTATTAGTGGGGCATAGAATTTATTTTTGTATGATATTATTTTTTTAAATTTGTGCTTGAATAATTGTAATAAAGTTCATTATTTATATAAGATGTTTTACTTTTAAATAAGTCTTTTACCAAAATTTACTTAATGACGCTTAAAATTTGAATGCTGATTTTTCAAAACTACAATCTCTAAAATTCTTTAAGAAGCGTTTGTTGGTTATTTTGATCTTTCATATATGAAAGAGAACACCGCCATATAACTATATATTTTTAATACCTCTAAGTTTGTTACTTATCTCTTACTTACCTACTGTAAGTAATAGAAATACAAAATCTGTAATATTTACTATGGAACATACCATGCACGTCATATGATAATTATATTTTAATACATTAAAATCTACAAAACCGAACCTGTTCCAATTCCTGCTGTCTCTGCCTCAACTCAGCCTTAAGAGCATTATATCTATCACAGTCATTTTCCACTGTGTCTTGTAACTTCAAGGCGTCTTCGTCACCGCAGAGTTTTGAGAGGGCTTCACCCGTTTTGATTAGTTTATCGACTAGCGGTTTGTGACCAGCTATTGATTGTTGTAGCATCTGTGAAAATAGTTTAATTGTTAAAAATAGTGTATTTATACAGCAAACTATATACTTATTTATGAACCATTTAAAATACATGAAGCCCAAATATTAATAGAAGTTAACAGATTTAAGCCGTTTCTAATGTTAGCGTGTATAAACGTACAGATAAACAAACAAAATTTTATAAAATTTAAAAAAAATTAAAAATATTTTTTATTGGGTTTTGTTACATTGATAAATGTCCCAATGTAAGGTTTTTCATATATCTCTCTATCTAGTGATAAGTAGCATTTTTATTATATTCATCGATATATTTTAGTAGAAATTGTATAACTTCTTTATTTTATTATTATTCTGTAACTAATTTTCTTTATATTTTTCCATGTGTCGATATAAATACCTAATTAATAATATCTAAAAGCGCATATTGAAATCCAATTCACTATTACGAAATAATTGCCTAAAATTTCATAATTATTTAAAATAAAATATACATATCTACAACAATTACCTCAGTTTTATCTTGTTGTTGTGCGATATGGTCGGGCCTGAGGGCAGGCAGCGCTAAAGCGCCTACCTGTTTCTCCATTTCATCCATCCAGGCGCATAGACTGTGGAAATAAAGTTTTATATATTATGTTCTAGAACGCTCTATTTCGACAGTTTATAAAGGACTAAATAGTCTAAGTGTTTGACAAAAATATATTTTAACAGTTTTAAAACTAAATATTTAGTTAAGAAAATAAAGAGACTAAGTCTGACATCAGAGATTTTCCAAAATTTATAAGTTTCTTAGTAATATCACTAATAAAAGATATAAAAAGACATTAAAAACCAAACTTACCCATTATGTGTATCAGCAAAGTGTTCAGCGAGTGGCAATGCTTGTTCTAACGCGGCCAATCTTGCTGCACTGAGAGCTCCCACTTCCTCCATCATCTCCTTTAGTTCTTCACTCCTTTCTCTTATTATAGCAGCTTCGTCGGTGGACTGGCATTCGCGAAGAACCTAATGTAAAAAAAGTAATATTTTTTGTAGTTATGCAACAGTTTATGTTAATATAACAAATATTTGTCCTTTAGCTTTTAATTATTTTTTGATTTATATGATAAGAACTTTAAATAAAAAAATCCGACTGTCAGATTTCAATACTCAGTTTTGTATTACAAAAATTCAAAAAATGAAATTAAATTTAATACAGCCACTTCTCTCTCTACACTTCCAACAGTAAACGTCAACGCCCATTTCAGGCGATACAATTGGTGTTAATGTTCAATAATTATTATATTTATAATAATTTCAACCAAAATGGATGTTCACGGTACTATACTCTGTATTTGATGAGTGTTAATTTTTTTTATTATAATACCATACACGTGCAAACCAGTCAAACTTCAACGTATTAGTTCTCACGTTAATTTCTTTGACATACAAACATTTGAATTATCGCCTAATTTCAAACGGCATGGTGAATGCTGCTGTTAAATTATCGCGTTAAGTCACGACTTAATAACGACAGTCGGACCACGGACGGACGTTTGTAGCTTTTGTAGCCGTGGCTACACCAACGTTGTGAATGTCTATTCATCCACACAATAGTATGGCCCCAGAAGCAAACGCACACACACACACACCTTCTTGGCCTGCGCGAGTAGGTCCCTAGCGCGCGCTCTCTGCGCGGCTACGTCGTCAGCAAGCGGGCGGTGCGCGGCGAGCTGCGCACGCAGTGTGGGCGCGGCGGCGGCGGGGCGCTCCGCCCCCTGTAGGGCCGAGTACGCGCCGCGCAGCCACTCTGTTAGTTCCTCCATGTCGCCTACTACTTCTAGGGAGCGCTGTTGGTACAAAGAGTGTTTTGTATTAGCTATAATTAAACATCTACGCCCCTCGAGAGTGACTTGAAAGTGGCCTTACACATAAAAATATATTTCTTGACGACAAATTACAATTAATATAAAATTAAGTAGCATTTCAGATACAATACCTTTGTAATAAGTATATTATAGTTTACCTTACTGTTAGCACTACATGGAAAGGATGTTATTTTTAATCAGATTTGATTACTTAGTCTTTTACGAAACCTTAGTAAATGATAATTATTGCGCATATTACCTTCTTACTCAACAGCAATCTCTCCGCCTTCCTCTGTATCTGTTCTGCGATGGCATCAAAACGTCTATTGTCTCGAGTGACCACACCTTCTACATGGGTAGCGCCTTCTCCAGGTGAGATCTGGTAGTACAAAAAAGTAAAAGTGTTAAAACACTCACTTTCCCAATTATTGCTTAATTTTTTAGATATTGCGTGTGAGTGGCAGAATTCAACGCCGCGCTATACGTAGCGGAGCAAAAAACAGATAATGTTTGTAATTCCTTATATAAACTTTATATTCTTATTTTTACTTGTATTTTAATTTGTACTTCAATATGTAAAATAGTACTTCAATATGTAATATACGTTTTTGAATTTTTTTTAATTTTAATAATAATTCTCCAATGTGAGAATGAAATCTTGTGGATTTTGTGGACCATATTTTACATAGAGACTCTATACCACAGTAAAACGCTCCCAAAAATATATATGTTTTACATTTACCTGACATAATTGAGGTCCCACAAGGTTGATGTTATCTAATAGAGGTCTAAATTCCTGTAGTTCTGCCTCCAATCTCAATATGTCTTCTTCACGCGGTTCCACAGACTGTAGGCATGTTTCTGCACTTGACATCCAATCAGATAACCTGTTGTTAAATAATTTAATAAGTAAGTTAAACGATAAAAGTCACCTTTTATCTTTACGCATTTTCACGCATCCTGTTGTTTTTATGAACACGAATTAATTAATTCTAAAACACAGATCAAACACAAATCAGCTTCACACTGTATC
>FASU01000647.1:0-16593 GCA_001486225.1 Heliconius pardalinus sergestus | reverse complement strand
TAATTCTTTTTTTTCATCTTCTCGCTATAAAATTCATTAAACTTAAAAATTAGGTTAGTCGTCGCGCTAGGGTTCAAGCGCAATAGAGGATCTCTACACTAGGCTCCTACTAAGTTAAGAAAATAAAACAAAATAATAAATTATGTCGTAAAACGTCAGGTAAATACTTTATAAACCAATTTTAACTATTTTTGCTATACAGGCTGTGTATGCGTAGGCTGCTAACGATCCTTTGCTTAAAGGATTGATGCACACATGTAATAATCCAGTTAATGTTTATCAAAACCTTCGATAATTTGTGGCTGAAAGCTCTCTTTGTTTATTTCATTTTATACATTAAGATGATTGTATTATCCAAAAAATATTTTTATGCTCTAATGTTAAAAAGATATAATGTAAAAAAGATTATATGTTAATATAATTTATTATAACTAAAATAACTCTGCAAATATTGAAATATCATCATAACATCTAACATTTCATTGAATATTATAGCCAATTTGACAAGTCAATTCCAAATCTACAAGAATTCTTCACTTCGCCACACGGTCCACCGGAAAGGGGCGTATTGTTGACGCACAATTTATCAAACACAAATATCCAATGATATATCTATTGACAACGTTTCCAAATGAAATTTCACGGTGTCCACTTGTTAAAAATCTAATTGTATTGAACACCAAGGGCCTACATTGTGTCTGTTTATAAAGCCGACGGCACACTAAAATGACAATGCAATAGTGAAATTTTTAAGGCAGTCGCACGCTAGTTTTTGTGGCAAGGCTTTATGGACCTCCTCGGAGCGGTTCCAACTCTACTACCGTTAAAGTAAAAACAAAAGTCTTAAATTGCTGCTGCAAAATAGGCCTGATGCTGGACAATGCATATATTTATTGCGTCATATATAACCTAGTGAAAGTTAACTTTAGTATTGTTTTAAATGTTTATGTTAACGGTAAACAAAACAAGAAAATCGCGGTAAAGAGACCGCTCTCTTACAGAAGTATGTTATAATGGCCATTAAACAGTTTGCAAATTTAAGCAAACCTTTATGGCTTATATATCTTGTGACAAAACTAAATGCTTTTAAATGTTTTTATTTACAAATTGATTGTTAAATGTTACGCATCATTTGTTTTGCCCTTATTACTTGTTTATATTGAAAAAATACATAACAAAAAGGAGTCAGTGACAGCTTAATACACATATTAAATAAAATAAATAAATTAGCTTCACGTTGTATCTCCCACACCTCGCAGAGGGAACCTAGTGTTGAGACACTCCGGTCCGCCGAATTCTGGAGGCATTGCGTATTGAGTGGAGAAACTCAAGGTCGCGCTATGACCCGACACCAGAGCGAAGATATGGAAATATAAATTTAAGTAAACATTTAATTTCATTTTCTAGTAGGGATCAAACCAGTCGCGTTTACAGTGCCCCTTTAGGCCCCTGCGCCAAGACTGGCGTAGATGCATATAATATACATACATACTCGTATAATATACATATCAGGGTAATATATGTTATTAGGCTCTGACACTTTCATCTATGAGACATCTTAGATTCGCTACAATTGCGCCACAATGACATCATTTCACTATCCACGACCATTTCAAAAAAAATCATTCTATAAAAATCTGATACGCAATATCAAGCAATACTTAAGTATCGCTCGAGTGAGTGCAAACCCTAACATTGATCCGTCTATGTTCTTTACAAGTCGCTGGCTACCGATAGAAGCATCGTTGGAGATATTTTAATTGCAGCCAGTCTGTTGATCCGGGTGGAAACCCAGGTGTCGAAAAAACAACCATATGTAACAATGGCCTAGTTTTTTAACCATAAATTTGTTTACTTATACGATAGTATCAGGAACCATTATATGAGTAATGAAAATATATGCAAGATATAGCAAATAAATTAATATAGTAATTAGTAGTATGAAATATTTTTAATAACTTGATAGAAATGGTTGTGACGTTGTCGTGGCCCGAGGGCACAATGGTCTGATTGTAACGCGATGGTTCTGGGTTTGAGCCCCACTCGAGGGAATGAAAGGGGGGAAGGGAGTGTCTTAACACTCTTCCCTCTGCTTGCCCTGGAGTGTGCGGGATACAGCGGGAAGCTCATTCATTTTATTTATTTATTTGATAGAAACGGTTAGATATAGATGTTGATTTCCATTGATAACGCAAAATATCCTCTAAGTTGAGTCTTTTAAATACCCAGTGGGTAGCGTCCTTCGTATAACAAAAGCCTTAATAGTTTTATGGTTTAACGTCTCTTTACTCTGTCAATTATTGTACTGTAAAGTACTCGCGCTTTTTTTTATTTATGTCTTATTTGTTTGGAGGATATCTTTAGTATATTTTTTGCATCTTTATTTTCATGTAATAACATGTTACATGTTGCATTGTTTTAGCTCGGACTATAAACTCATATGATTTTTTTAAACAAAAAAAAATATAAAAATCATATATGAGTATTTATTCAAATAAATAAAATACTTGTAGTAATATAATAAATTAAATACTTGTAGTAATATTGTAATAGACAAGATTGTTTTTTTTTAGCTTCCGTGGTTTCTTTAATTAACTATTCTCAGTAAATATTTCACGTTTCCCAGTAGACATTAGTTATCGGCGCGATGCTACTCAATTATAATGTTCAGCTTTTGTATATTTTGCATAATCCTTTTGTAACTAAATATATTATTGTATAGAAAAACAATAAAACTTTAAATGTGATCCAAAATTTCTTTTATACTTGTATGTAATATCGTTTTAGTTGTTCAACTCATTAGTTAATTTGATTTTTTTTTTCATTGCTCAGTAATTACAGTGTGGGAATGTGCATACTGCTTTTGTTTAAGTTGGATAATGGTTGATACTTAATCCTTTATAAAGATTCATAGGTTCTCTACAGTCCGCGATGATATTGAGTTTAGAAATAATAATTCCATATTTTAACGACTATCTATAATTACTACATAACAGAATGTGCATTTTCTGAAAATAAGAGTAATATAAAAAAAATATCTAACTTAAATAAAAAAAAAATGGTCAGTATCAATTATATTGCATACTGCAATGGTAGTTCAATTCACCTATATAATATGAATAAGCAATCACTATCATCCTTACGCGGCAACATCATAGTAAGCGATGGTAACTCCCATTGAATTAACTTTCCGCATCATCTTTTTCTCCCATTGTATTTTACATATGAGTATTGTATGATTGTAAGCTATATGACTCAAGTTACTTTTACTCATGACAAATGACAGAAATATATTTCTATTTAATATTATTTCATATTATAAGGAAAGAAATGTATAAAAACTAGAGAACTATCAAAGACTACGTAATTTAGCAGTGTTGGCACTTCTGGCAGTTTTTTGGAATTATTTATGTAATATATCGATAGACACTTATTATAGAGTAAATAGTGAAGTAAATATTTTAATTTAATTATAAACACTTTGCATTGATTATCGATATCGATAAAAAACGATTTATTATTAATAAACGGAGGGACTGAATCTATAAAATATGTATATACATACAAATAAAACACGTGATGGGTATTTATAAAGTAGGCACTGTCAAAGGTATAATGATACATTTATGATAAGTTATTGTGCAAGGATGCTAATCAGCATGCAGATCATGGTGACGGTGCAGGTTCGGGGATGGTACCGTTCAGGAGACTTGCGTCATTCACGCTGGAACCACGAGGCTCTTGAACGGTGACGTGAAATACGTACATACTCGTATGTCCGTTATCGGTTTCTTTGTATATAGATTTTTTGGAATTCTAGATTTTTGAATGAGTTGCCCATTTATGTTTATTGTAGGTACCTAAGTATATACATATGAACAGGAAAAGGAAATGAAAGAGAAATAGTAATAATTTAGGTGGTGTTAAGTTCCGCACTCGCACAATTCTCACTAAGACACTTCGGTTTCCCACTTTACACCGAATTTTGAACACATTGTGTGTTGAGTGGCGGAACTCTACGCCTAGCTTTGCTTCGTTACCAGAACGAAGAACGGAAAAAAAATATATTTCAGTCCTCTGAGTGGGAATCGAATTCACAACCGTCGCATTAATAAATATAAATAAATTCAATAGTCCTAAATTACTTATAGCTATAGTATAGTAAGTAATATAGTATTAAAATACACTTAAGTTATTTATAGCTCGTTGTGTCACCGGTATTTGCATTTTTCTGTCAGAATATTTCCATATATAGTTAAACAAACTGAAGATATCTTGGGCTTAGTAACTGGACTAGCCCTCACGGTCAATATTCACGTCATATACATAGACTCACTCAGTTCTAAGTACCAGCGTGCTATAAACGACACAATATTTCATTTAAAAAGGATATTTTTCTCGAAAGTCACTCTGAAAATAGATTATTTGTAAGTTTAAATAGGTAACGGTAGTGTGTCAGAGTTATGGTGTGTTTGGAAATACCTGTTACGGAAACGTCGATGTTTTCTAAGGAACGTTGATATCTGAGGAGAGGATTGTGACGTTAATTTAGTATTTTGATGTAGCGTTATCATTTCCCGTTTCAAATTATTTATTTTATTAGTTAGTACTAACCTACCTATGTATATTATACAATTTTTGTATACTTAGGAATATGATAAATTATTTCGCCTAAAATATTATAACAATCTACTCAATAATTAATTATTACTTTCACTTTCCCGTTCTGATAAGAGAGCGAGGTGTTAAGGTCGGCCACTCAAAATGTAATCTTTCGAATCTAAGTGAAAAGAGGAGAAGAGAGGAACTTAACTCTAGCTTCTCTCTGCCTACCCTGCTATATGGGGTAAAACATAAAGCTGTAAATAATCTACTGATTTACGAATCAAGCAGCTCTAGTATTGTATAAATAAAATAAACACTAACAGTTTTTGTTTTCCCTTTATTTACGTAATACACATGGATCGTGATATCTTATCAACTGGGGGCTTGTGTTGACGCGCTTGGATAAGGTATATTTTTTATCAGTTACAAATTTACGGGGTTTTCAGTTGTTTTTGAAATCTGAAACAAAATATGGAAATTGTAAAATTATCTAGTTTTATCTCACTAATGTTTTATTACTATATTTTGTATGCATTATAAAATATTTGTACAATATAGACAAGAATTTGATGAACTTTTAATTTCGCGACGCCCAGCTGTCTGAAGTATCTTAGGTCACCTAGTGTGTGTAAGCTTATCGTATTATCAACAGGAAACTCCCTGCTGATGCGACACAGGTGTTCGGAGTTCGTCATTCATAGAACTGTGATATGACGTAATGGACCATCCGCTATAACACCGAAATTATCACTTATTGCAATTTAAGTTCATGTACTCACATATCTCTGGTAGAGTAACATTATGTGGAACATTTAAATATATATGAAATATGTAAACGGTTGGTAAATATGAATTATTTACTAACATAATTATTGAATATGAAATTTTTAATCCTTTTTCCTAACTTTTACCTTTGAATGTATTAATACGTAGTTATGTTTTTGTTATAACATTTCATACGCTAACATTGTCCAGGTTTGACCTTGTAAGTACCACTACGTACGATGCATTTAGTGATATTTTATTGTCTCGAAATGGATTTGAACTAATATACGGCGACAGAAAATAATTCAAGTTAGTTACATATGCGACCCTATACAAAAAAAACTGAAAGTTTTTGACAATAAATAGTGAGTTGGTACTACACATCGCCACTTTGTTTTTTTTTCAGCTTCACGAATTATTTAAGAATTATTATTATTAACCAATTAGGCAGGGGGAACCTGGAAACCTAGTGTTATGACACTTCGTTCCCATTAAGACATTTCTATTCTGCATTTTCCGCCAAATTCTGGAGGTATTGCGTGTTGAATAGCGGTACCCAATGCCTCACTTCGCCTTCTTAGAAAGCGAGGAGATAAAATTATTAATAATTTTATTATATCTCATTTCCCCGAGTGGGAATCGAACCCGCAACCTGTCACGTGCCACCCTGCCACAACTGGCCTCAACATTGTTTTACAATATCGTACTTAGAGATTACGCAAAACGTGTAGTACCTATGAATGAGTGACGCAAGATGCACATTGCACACGTCGCTATAAAAATTGTCATATATCAATTTATCATCTTCACTACTATCATTATTTTCCCACTCATTTTCAGATTCAAATATTCCTAATATTTTAATATTTCTATCTTATTATTTTATAATTCTATTAAATTAGTGTTCCTAAAATATAGGAATATTATGACAGGCTAGATCCACAAGGATTTTACGCTTACACACAATTAGTTATAATTTAATAAACGCGTACGTACGGCTTAAAATATAATTCAATAATCAATTTATCCGGGAGCTAATTACTGCGTATAATATAAGGTAAACATAGCTGGTCGACTCTACTTGTTGTTTCTCAGTAATTGATGCATACTATACGCATTAATTAATACTTAATATGTATTTATCTTACTAACGGTAAACTACTGGTGTTCAATTAACTCGTTCAAAAGTACTTCTCAATAGAAAATTTTAGCTATTTACTCATAGTCTGTCCGATGTGTGTAAATAAAAAGTATTTACGTCATGGAGATATATCACAGTTAACGTAGAGTGCTCGATTGTGAATAATATTATTTTATAAACGTATAATTTTAATGACATTTTTTATGAATGGAAAAATTATTGGTTATTGGCTTTTTAGAGAAGATTTGATTTTTTAAAGTTTTTAAAGTAACTTCTTATAAATTCTATGTTTTTTTTATTTTTGATCAAAAAATAATTTTTGCTAGTAATCCTAGACTACAAGTACAAAATTTTAAAAGTGAGAGAAAGTAAATGAAAATTCCATAGTTATATTATATCCGCCTGAGTCAATTGAAATATTAATGACTAACTTTGCTATGAGTCAAGATGAAACTGAAAATAAATAACTGGAATATTTAGTATTTGAAAGTTGACCTTCAACTTTCATATGATATATATTTTTCTAAGGAACTTGCAGAAAAAGCACTTTAATTTTATAATGATGACGTTATAAATTCTTAAGTATTAAAAGTAGAGCTTTAGTTAGCTACCTACGTATATAAACTACTACAAGCGGGACTGTTTTAAAGCGAAATGTGTTATATCCGGAAGCAAGAGTGGATAATTCCTACGCACGTTACACCGAGATCCGCGTAAAAATTTCACTTCGCAAAAATCCCAACCCTGGAGGACACGGACGCAGTATGGGTATCGGGGCCCAGTCCACAGGTGCCTGGGTGGGCTGGGTCCCGCCTCCTCGGCCGCCGCCCACCACTGGCGCCGCGGCTATTCGTTGGGTCGCGCCCCACTGCCGCCGCCACGTGCTCGGTGTGCACTAGGCTTTATCTTACGCGCCGTCACACCAATTCATTTAGTCGCTCACCCGACACGACGCGTGCGACATCAGTTTTGGGGATGCCAATTGCGATCGACTGTTATGGATTACTTTAAGATCCCATATTTCGCGATGTATAGACAGACCGGTACTGTGATAGTCAGGCACAGGATGGAGGTGCCGGACTCCTGCTGCAACCCTGGCACGAGTCCAGGGAACAAACGTCCCAGGGCCGTGTGCAGGACGTCAGGCTGTGAAGGATATTCTAGGACTAGATCAAATAACCAATACAGTGACTGTGATAGTGATATAGTGGACAGATGTCAACCTTACAGAGCGAGTGCGGCGAGAAGCAGTAAGCAAAACTTTTTAATTTACTTCTATTAATTAACGTTGACGTTAATTACAGCTTGTACATATTATCTTTATATATTGAAATTTCAATAAAATTAAAGTCTCAGGCATATCGTAATTTTATAATACAGTATTATCAATTTGTCGCACTTATTTTTTTTGTGTAAATTTTAATAACACCATATTTATTTCCTATTAAGTACATATATCCATAAATATACCAATTACCTGTTGGACATATCTCTACAAATGTACCAACTTTTTGTTTTAAAGCGACAATTATATCCGGTACTATGATTACCGTATAATATATTCCGGTAAGTGGTTTTAATATCGTAATCTCACTTTAAAATACACTTAGAAATATTAAATTAAAAATTAAATCAGGTGAGGCAGAGGGAACACAGTGTGAAGACACTCCGTTCCCCACTTTCCGCCGAATTATTGAAAATATTAACTTATAGATATATTAAAATCACTACCAGCTCAAACACTATGTTCATTATACGCGTAAGCTGTAATTAAATAAGTGTACTGTTACCGGATTGACATTTCTGACTAAATGTTTCTATCCTTTAGTGTCGTACAGTTATGTCTACGGCTCGGAGGGGACAGTTTCGTAATTAATACTATCGCTCTCGCCGCTCTATATAGGGCCATACTACGATTTTTGTTGGGCTATAAAAATACGCGTGCACGTAAGATTAGAGCGTGTCTAGAACTACTAAAATATTCGAACCAATCAATATTATTATAACATTCAATTAAATAAATTAGAATAATTTATACAACTGTGTTATTTTACAACGTTTATTTGATACAATCAATATTTTTATCAATTAAGCCCTGGAATAAGAAAACGCATTTTTTTTTGTAATATAAAAAATAGATATAAATTGTTACTTTTAATATTTTTTTATTAGGTTTGTCATTGTAGAAAATCATATAAGTATAGATATAATTGAACCACATATGTAAACAAATACATTTTTTGCTATTGTATCTTTTATATCATTACACAAACTTAGCAATTATAATTTTATATTGAAAAAATAATATACATAGTCTAAAAAGTGGTAGTCTCTGTGGTTAAGAAAAACCAGTTTCTATAACATATAATAAAGTGACAATACGGGTTATCGGTATAGCAGTAAATTAAGGATAATTTGTAAATATAGAGTATTGCATTTAATATAATTATTTTGACCGCAACGTTAATCATATTATTGAAAAAAAATCAATTATTTTGTATAATAAAGCCAATACTCATGTCTGCATAAATAGAAAAAAAAAAATACTTTTTATTTTCTACAACATTGTTTGAATACACTCCCGGAAGTTCCGTAGATATATTTCGCAACTAAACTAAATGCAGAATTTAGTGATTTTGCAATTTACTTGTTGGTTCAAATAAGGTAGCGTGATCATTTCTTCTAAAAAACCCATTCTACATCCGCTATTAGTGAAAAAAATAAACCTTACTTAGTTTTGTCCCGTGATTGCGGAATATCACAGGTTTTTAGATCGACTTATAGATGCAATAAAAAACGGAAGACTCATTTACAGTTATATAAAAATGTTATGGGTAATTTTTTATAATTTATTTGTATATAATTAGGATATTTAAATGACTAACGATACATATCAAGTAATTGCATTGATATAAACCATATACGTACATATAGATCTGTAGTAAAAAATATATAAGTTTAATTTTTCATTTTATATAATTAGCATATATTTTTTTCCTTACAAAATGTTAAAACACATCCCTCGGAGCGATACACAATTTATGTATCTTCCGTTTAAAAAGTTATCAGTAAAATTATGTAATATCAGTGGTTATCTCATTATATTTAATTCGAAGAAAATTTGGGCTTGTTTCGTTAATTTCGCGGCGTCGATCGCCGATGTTCCGCATAATACCATTTAGAGTGATTTTCAGTAAATGAAGTATGTATCACCTTGTACCGTAACTTTTAAGCGCCGCCAAAAGCTCAGGGCTGTAATTGCACTCATTATGCGCACTCAAATTTTACGATCTCGCCAACTGCCAAACTCCTAATTTGATTGAACATTTTGCGTCACCTGTTTCAGTTCTCTAATTATTTTGTTCTTTATGTACGCATATAGGTGTATATATATATGGCTAACATTGAATCAACACGGCTCTAGAAGTATAATATGATTTACGATTCTCCTTCGCAAAAGATAATTTGACGAGCACAATTCCGCGCGATGCCGCGGAGGCTGCGCCCGCACGATATTTACATAATGATTGCGGTGGCGCCGGCCGCGTCCGCGCCGAACGGTGAACACTTTTCTCGGTTTTCGAGCCGAAATTCTAGTTAGCGGGCGCGCGATTTCTTTTTAAAAAGGTTAACAAGGTGCTCTCGTTTGGGTCGTTTTTCGTGCCGCGCTGCCTCCTTTTGTGTAGAGCGAGCTGTTAAAAAATAAACGAATTCTTTGTTTCTCGGGTAGTCGGTCCGACCTCCGACGCGGTCCCTACTTTTTTATGCCCCCTTATAACCTGTGTATTACCTACGTGTAGGTATCTACGGTTTTTATGGTCGCTCGGTCAGCTCTTCAATGGGCTAAGGAATTCGATCGAGTCTCTTCTTTGTCCATTTATAGTTTTTTTTATAGTTCGTAATTACAGATCCCTAAATGAGGCACTATTGAAAGTTCGTATTTTATTGATAATATGGAACTATTTTTATTCTAATTACAGTCTCAAATTTCGTTTTGTACAATCATCAACTGTTTAACGTCGTAAAGTTTTCTAATCAGTTCTAAGGTTAACTGAAATCTAATTAATAAGAAGACGAAAGTTTTAGGTTTTGTAAAATAAATGATAGAGTTCATACTCAAACAAAACGGTGACTCTATATCTTTTTACGAGCTGACCTGTTTTTTTTTTTGGTTGAACTTTTGACGGCGGCGGCGGTCTCGCGGTTGCTTGCTTTTGACCGGCGCACTAATAAAATGTTATGATCGTGTGTTTAACGCGTGTTCTGTGTCGGACCTTCCTTTTGACATGATCGTTATTACCCGACCCCGCCTTTGCGGTCGCCTTTTGTGTTTGGACTGTAACAACGTTGTTATAATGTCAATTAGATGCCAATTTGTCTATAACTAGCTATACCTGAACTGGTACACCGGTCGTGACATATATACGACTATATTATACATCTATCCATATTTACATACGCGAGTGGACATACGTTTGTGAGTGTGATGGCAACTCTTGCCGTCTTCTTCTTCTTCTCCGGTTCTGTAAAAGAGGCGTGATAATGGGGGTCCGTTCACAGGGCTTAGTTAAATAATGAGCGGCGAAGCACCCTATAACTATAATTTTCTTTTATTTGATGCCGCTGCGCCCTCGGGCTAAATAACAAATCGCCACAAAACTGGCTAACGAGATGCAAAAGTAAAAAAAATAAACATACAATTTTACACGGACACTAACCGAGTTTTGCATGACCGAACGTAAGTATGTTACTTATATACTTACAGTAAGAATACGAAATATTTTTAATGTAAATATGTTCTATAAGAATATTAACAATTCATTATTTAATATTTATGTGCATAGCGCTTATATTATGCATACGCGAAAAGACCGTAACATTTTAATAACGATAGTACGAAATAGTGTAAAGATTTGTAACGTTAGTCATCCAAGACACAACACTAGTGATTCAGGCATTGAGTCAAAACAGTAAGAGTAAATAGGAGGTCGTCAATGAGTAACTACGAAATGCGAGCCGGGAATTTAATTGATTTGCTTTTTATTAAAGTTCAAAATTTACGAAACTATAAAGAAAATGTATATAATTATATTTTTGTTTATTCTATAATTACTGATTGATATTAAGAATGAAAACAATCATAAGGCATTTAATATATCATCTCTACTAAGAATAGTTTTATTGATATCGGAAGGAATTTCCGGTCAGTTGGCAGCCACCGTTAATTTGTGCCGCATTAGTGATTCACACAAGTTCACCGGACAATTAGCAAAGGCTGTCCACCTCTGGGCCGCGATGTATTTATTCATCGGATGTTCATCGATTACCATAATCGACAGCATCGTGTGCGCCGCATACGGAACAACACTATCTTTTCATTGATAAGATGCACCACTAAATTATTAATTTAATATGTATTTCAATATTTTACCATTTTCCGATTGATTAAATTGAAATATTTAATGATTTAATATATGTTTTTTATAATATGTTTGGTAAAATATATTAATTGTTATAAAATTAAAAAAACGCTTTTTGTGTCAGAGTACAAAAATATCATAATACTGTTTTACCTTCGAGAGTTATATTTTTTACATCCGAATAGATAAAGGATAAAAATAATAATTGAAGTTCTCTATTCTCATTCCCCCATTGCTTACAGGATACGTCAACGTCTGCGCAGCAGTGTGCCTGGTACTACTGGTCGGTGGTCTCTCGCCTCAGTCCAACGCCGCGCCACATAAACGAACCATGGAGAGACAACGCCGCGAAGCTCAGAAATATGATATTTGGGATAACCCATGTGATTATGACTCAAATGTACGTATATATATATATCTACATGTATATTATTATTCTTATACTATATATCTTTTTAAATTATATAAATTTCATAAAAAAGTAATTAACTTAAGAACATATAAATATTTTATTGCTACCACAGTTGGATGTCATTATTGACATATTAACAGATGTTATAAAGAATTATTATTATTTCCAGTCAAAACCAGCCCAATATTCAGCTAAGCTCGCAAAGGATGTTGCGTCGCAAGCGAGAAACGCCTTCGAGTCAACGGCAAAATACAAGGACAAATTCGTAAGTGTCATTTAATATATATAAAATGATTGTATTTCGCTTTCATTGATGGACCCGACCCTGGCTGCTCCAGGGACGAGACAATCGCAACGTAGTATTCGCGTTCGCGTTCGCATCGTTATGCCCGCCGCGTCGCTCTAAATGAACGGACGCGCGTTACGGCCGGCCAATACCAATAAAACATTGGACAGCTAAGGACACCGGTGCGGTGCATACCTCTAGGGTTTAATCTGATTTTATCATTTTATGAATGAAAGTATTTGTCTTATGTAGTAACTAATTTATCTGGAAGGCTAACTTGGTTTCAAAGATATAGTAAAAAGAAAACTTTAGAATTGATAATGAAAAATTTCTCTCAAAATTTCATCCATTAAAGATTCTTCGCGTGCACGTTTTTAACGTCATTTTCTCACCGCGTCGGATGGCGTGGAAGAGATTGCATCGGTGCGGGCGCCGCCGGTTTCGCCTCTGTACGTCCGGCCGCGGTCGCTTCCTCCCTTTTAATTATAATTTCGCACTGCTTTCGTACATATATATTATATAACAATTATTACATTTTTAAATGAAATAGTAGAAGCGTTAAACATATCCCTAAAAGCACTAAAATATCCAATACGTTTGGTACCAAGAAAATGAATATACTACTTTGCATTCAGAAACAAAACAAAACCGGTTTCTAGAAATATAAGACAATCTGTCATTCTACTTCTAAGATTATAATATTTCCGAATCGGAAGTAAGGTGGCCCGATCAACGAGCAATAATGTGATGTCGATGTCGCGCCTCGAATCATTTATGGGTGACCTTCTACTATCGTAATTAATTGTGACATCGAACGAAACGGTGAGTGAATACATTTCGATTTCAATTGAAAACGATAGGAAGCGTCGAGTGTGGAGCGTTCAATGTATTTGGAACAATGCACCAGTAACGAGCGTGGTCGCGGCGCAGTGACGTGCCGGTCGTAACGACGGCGACGTCCTGTCCGCCCGCCGCTGCCTCCGCGTCGTAAAATGACATTATCGACGCACAGCGCACAGCGCACAGTAGCCGGAGCGGAGTACAGGACGGTGCGCGTACGCATCGAATACTGATTGCGCATTAATATTGCGCGACACACCTGCCCGATCATTTTTTTTTCGTCTCTCCCCTTAATGTCGGTCATTCGTTACTAATGTATCATATTTATTGCGGTTTAGACAAAGCTCGCGCACGTTGAACCGCCATTGTAAATGCGCCAAGGACGTTTACATGCTCTTTGTTTCTCTTCTTCATATATCGCATTGGCAGCAGAGAACATAATTGTTCTTATAAGATTTGAGATATTCGTTTTATTTAGATTTGAACGCGACAAAAAACCACAAGCATTAAACACGTAGGTAGCGGAAAAACAAATCGTGTGACATATAAGACGCTATATCCAAATTGCTCGCGCTATCATATCTGTCGTCAGCCCATTCCTTAACAAATAACTGGTCGCGCTGTACCGAGAACGCAATAACAAATTCAACGAACCCTACCGGTACTGTGTGACTCGCCACCGCCACCGGCCACCGTGTGAATGTGCCACAACACCGGTGTTTTTGGGCCGTGCCGGTGTCGAATTATCGCATCATATTTTGACTCAGAAATTATAAAGATATCCATCAACGTACGACCGCATTCTTTTCGTGTATAAAATGCAATATGTAACTCGATAACTCGATCTGTCGAGTCTCGAGTCCCGAACGCGTCCATCTGCGACTCCAATATTATATAAACATTGAATTATACATGACCATTACATGTAATATGTACATACTTAGTGCGATAGCGTTGTTCACACGGGCGACAGGCTGTCTGCGGCGCTGATGCGGGTGCGCGTGTGTGCACTGTGTGTGTACACACGTGTGCTATGTGCGCGCATGTGTGGGTGCATGTTTATTTGATAAGCTTCCGATGCTTCTATCTAGGTGTCCGGATGCTCTAACGTCGAACTTCTCGCTAGTGCCCACCCGCAATATTTCAATATGTCTGCACATTTACACATAGGATCTTAAATGTTTTATTTAAATTTTAAATATACGAATTTTACTTAATTATTTTAGTATTTTGAACATAAATTACGTTTTTCTCGGTCACCGAAATTACACTTTTATTGCAATTGGACTATTATAATAAAATTAATCATAGACAATAACGGTATCGCTTTTTTATTTGTTTCAAATATAGTATTTATTTTCCAATATTTGTATAAAGCATTAAGCTAGTCTAAAGCTTTTTAAAATATTTTTTAAAGTCTACAAATCTCAATTTTGTACGAAACTTTACGAAATTTAAAAATTAATTAATTAAACGTAAGGCTATTACGGTAATATAGTACCTACTAATACTTTGTAAGTTGAGTTTCGGATTCGGAATGGGAGACCGGACGAACACCTGCATTTTGTTATTACGAGCGAACAAATAATGATATAAACACACAATCATAACTCAGAGAAATTATATTTGTTTTTATCCTAACTATAAATATTAATATTAAAACTTGAAAAAGAATTGGACAATATTCGTTAATTTCATCAGATTTGGCAATATTGAAAATTCAATTGTATTCAAACAATATAATAATAACGAAATGTCTTCCAGATAAGATAGTTGTATAATAAAAAAATATTGGAAATTTATCGGAATTTGTAAATTTAATTAGCTGTATTGTGTTGTGCCACAATAATTCAAGCAAATTGGCTTTAGGGACGACCAATATCTATCGAGTGTATTGCATCTGCCGATTGATTATTACATGCAATTTTAAATCTTATTACGATAATTTTAAGTTTTGATTTCACTTATTTACAACTAGTCACGTATGTTCTGGACATAGTGTCAAATTTTAATGTTGAAACGGTTTGGTTACGTGACATGTCGATAGTAGCGGCGGGCGTAACTTGAGTTACGGTCTCATCTTTCACACGACCTTGGGTGACCCATAAAATTGCTAGTTGATCGTATGTTATTCTATAAACAATGTTCACTATAGAAAACTTGACGAAATGTAAAGAATATAGAAAAAAATACATACCTGAAATGTGAACGGCTTAGGACAGACAAGCTGTACTTTCGTCAGCTACCGATATGATTACTGCGTGAATCTTCACCACGTCTTTATTTATAACAGCTTCAATAGAGGAAACAACGACACATCTAATCTTCCGGCCAATCGTCGTATTCCATGAAAGTCAATCAACGCTACGTACTAACTAGTTACTCTATTTTTATCGTTCAGAGAAATCAACGGGACCCGTACCGTGACAAAGCTGATTCATACTTTATGCAGAGACTATGCTTTCGAGTATCTGTGGATAAATTAATTTAAGAAAATTTAAATTAGCATTATTAGCTCTTTAAATTAAATTATATTGGCCACGAACAAAGAACCACTAGTGGTCGAATTTGGCACATAAATGATAGTTGTTTTTGCTCCTCATCATGCCATAACAGTCTTGATAATTAGTTCAACGCTTGGTTAAAATCACTGCACTTAATGAATACTAATAACAATATATTTTTATTATTTTATATATCTTTCGAACTATATAGCATAGGCAAAGAAAAAGTATTAAAACACCGTGCTCTCCATTTTTCATCTATTTAAAGATTACTTAAAAATGCTTAAATTTATAATCGATGTTAAATTTTTAAATTATTTTAAATTTCTTCTCCTTTTGTTACAGGCGTCTATGTTACATAGTTTTGATACTTTTGAGGAGTTATTGAAGATCTGGAGCGGCAACGACTGGCTCAGAAACTTCACGTGGTTCCCTGAAGAAGGCTTACCTAAAGAAAAAGTTCTTTATCAGAAAATGCCCGATGAATATATGGAGAAGTTAATGGTGAGCTTTATTTACATATCACAACCAAACCAAACAGCTACAATAGAATACCTTTTGGCTGCCATCCATTTTATAAGGTATAAAAGGAAAGCAATGTTGTTATCTGAAACGCTTGT
>FASU01000612.1:0-11072 GCA_001486225.1 Heliconius pardalinus sergestus | reverse complement strand
GCGTCCGGGCCCACTAGTTTACAATAAAAAAAACAACCAACTTCTTTCACTCAAAAACAATACAAATATCACTTCAAACAAGAAATGCATTCGTTGAATCAAGAGTGAATAGTGCAGAGGTCGACAATTTAGGTATAGTTTTTAAAGTAGCAGAACAAGGCAGACTGCAATATGCTCCATTTCATAGCATAAACAAGATAGAACACGATCCGGTGAACAAGAGCCCCTTGACACCACTGTGACACAAGTATTCTGTTGGCGCTCCTTGTGTAAACAGTAAAAACTAATTCCAATGCTTATATGCTATATTTCATACTCATGGGATACAAGTATTTATGTGTAATTAGTTATATCTTATTTATGTATAGTAAGTAAAAAATACGTTTTATATATTTATGAAAATTTTAAATATTTAATTTCTTTAAATGGGAATCAAATTCATAACTGTCGCGTTATAGCCACACCATCAAAGACAGACTAAACAAATCTACGGGGTAATAATTCTGTACGTTTAATGTATGAGTTAAAGGTACATAATTATTATCCCGAAGATTTTTTTAAATAATTAGACTAAGAACTATGACTGCACATATTGGTAAAAACTATATTTTTTCACTAATGATCGTCCAATTAAGTTTCAGTAATACTCAGTTTACCTTACAAAACAGAAAGGATGAAGAGATAAAGTAAATTATTTTGATATTGAATTGATTGAATAAAAGTACTAAAACTTTTATGTTATTTAATATGACATAAATATAACTTTAATGGTTATTGTGCATGTGCATGTCCACGAATAAAAAGATAAAATAAAAACCATGTCAGGCTACCAAATTAAATTTTTCTGATACGTCGAATGCTTCACACATAAATTGACAGAGGAAAATAATTGAGTTCGATGGAAAAACATACAATTTTTTTAATTAATAAACGCAGTGTATATCTCATTTTTGCTTTTCTGTAGAGCATTGCATGAATACATCTCGTGCTATCGATACGTTTTAAGTAGCGAGTGGAAATTGTGAGGGTACTTAAATAATGTAAAAAATAATTTATTCATATTGTCTCGTTTTATATTGAACTTTATATTTGTAAAGAATATTAATAACTTCAGCTTTGTAAGTATTAAGTGGTGATTATAATACATTTTAAGATATATTTTTGACTTGAAATTTATTGAATAGCTTACGAAAAACTATACCAGATCTTTTTCAATACGGTGGTATATTTTAAATTATAAAGTAAAGCTAAAAGACGGGCTTTTAATAATTAATATTATATTAATATTATATATGTATGTAGCTGTATAATTGGATAAAAATAAAATAATTGACGCCAATCGCGGCACAGAGGTACAAACGTGCGATTGTAAACACGACAGATAGTGAGTTCAATTCCAACTCGAGGTAATGAAATATTTTCCCCCCCTCTGGTAATGCAAAGCGTAGCGTGAGTTCTGCCACTCAATAAGCAATGCCTTCAGAATTCGGCGGAAGATAGGGAACGGAAGTTCTTAATGGAAACGGACGACATAATGTATTGACACTAGGTTCCCAAGTTCCTTCTGGCACCCCTACTATGTGTGAGATACAGCGTGAAGCTAAAAAAGTAAATAAATAAAATATTTTTTTTAACGTTACACATAGGGAAGGCTGAGGGAACTTAGTTTTAAGACACTTCGTTTTCCACATACCGCCCACGATTTGGGCTTAAAGGGTAAGGATATGTAATTTATGCCATATATATATGTTGATATATTAATTAATTTACTATGAATAGAACCTACACAAAAATAGGACGCATATCTATTATGTATAGAACATGAATGAAAATGTATTACTCTACGTAAATGATTAATGAACGTATTGCAAAAATGAATTGTGCAAGAAAATTGTAAGAAAGAAATATATAACTTTAATAAAGCGAACTCGCTTCATAAACATATTGAACCATAACTTCAGATAATAAGACAGTAGATAAAATAAAGAAGCATTTAGGTCAGATTAAACGTGAAATAGAAGTGTATTTAAAAAGACAGCTTTGTTCCTTTAGTTGTTGCAATTCTTATTACTTGTATCCCATTAAGTAACTACTGCATTTCTTAAGCTGGAAAAGAAAAATGCTTAACCAATTTCCTTTTATTTCTCTGCGACATTGGAAAAGCACGAGCGACTTAATCCGATGTGCCGCGGCTCCGCAAAGGAAAATGCACTTGAGGTGCAGGAAATACTAATTTATTAAGACACCGTACCACACGTTGTAAGCTGGAAACTGTATTTATAGGAAAATTTGCACAATATACAAAACCGGTAAAGAAAGATTATTCGTAGAATATTTTGAAAAACAATCGAGGCCGTCGTAGCGCAGGTGTTGAGGGTTTGACTGTATACGTATGTTAACTCCACTCGGGGGAATTAATTATTATTTAATAATATATTATTTTTTTCACTCTGGTGCTGAAATAAAGCGCGGCGTTGAGTTCCGCCACTCAACACGCAATTCATCAATAAATCGGTGGAAATTGGGGAAAGAACTATCTTAACACTAGCTCCCAAAGGGGAGCTACCCTGTCTACCCTGTCATATGCGGGAAGCTGAAACTAATAAATAAATAAAAATATTCTCACATAATTTAAAGAATCAAGCTTTAAAAAAATCTTACTCATGTAACATTTTAATTTTCAATGACGAAAAATCAATCCCACATAAGCCTCTTTGAATTCATTATTTATCGCAAGCGAAAAACACGAAAAAACAATTAACAAACGCTACGTGGACTTGTTAATCATTAAACAACAACGTCATCGCACGAGATTAGACTGAAAGATAAATTACACTGCTATATTTGCTTCGGTTATTACTGTCATTTTTCATACAAACTTTGTTTGTTATTACAAAAAATTATTAATTCTTGAAGGATTTTTAAGTATAAATTTGATTATATCTATATATGAAATCTTTTATCTATACATTTTTTAATGCTTTTTTACAAAATAAGTGGAGTCAAAGGTAAATTAAGATGAAATTTCATCTCTCTCGCTCATATCTCATACAAAAAAACATATATTTATGACAGCAAAGTGTTATATCATCACAGACAGACAGACAGATATCAATTAATGCTCGCAATGTGTTGGAATATATATGTATGTATACTTTATAATTTCAGCATAAAACAGACAAACAGTAAATAGTCCATGAGCTCTCAAATTCATAACACTATAGGTACACTAATTATAAGATTGTTTTTGGTGCATCCATCGTTAAAGTTGTAGTTTTCTCAAAGTATATTTTTATAAAATAATTTATATTTCTCCAATGGTAATCTCAATACTGAAATCCTAAATACTGAGGGACGGTAATGGTTTACCTAGTAATCCCTTGTATTATTAACTGACACACCTTATACATTTCGTATAACGATTTCGATAACGTATAGCTTGTCGCGAGAATAATATTAAAATAAGTAAGTTCATAATATTTTTTAGTTACGACTTAGTTATGTCTAATGTAAGAATTATTCTAAAACTTTTTAAATTTTCCTTATAAAATAAAGTTTTGATATCATTTTAAAGATATTTAATTTCTACGATTCTTAAAGTTTCTGGCTTTTATACATATAAAGTTAGTATAGTTCATTTTGAATTAAACTTTTGGTACTTTAAGTAGAAATCTGCTTCTCTATGCATGCCTGTGACACAGAAGTGCGACTTTATTGTTCTTAAAGAGAACGTGTTCTCATTTTTGCTAATTTTATTGCTTTATTTCAGGCAGTTTAGTTTAAACATCCCCTAGAGTTACTAATTAGGGTTCGCCAAATAAGTGATTTAATAAAAAAAATGCATAATTAAGTAAGTGAACGACGAGGTGAGCTCGGTGCATTCAGAGGCATTACGAGGGCAAACTGTCTATTGTCAGAGCTCTCCAAAATCTCAACGAGGTACTATTTTATGTATCCAGCTTAAGTAAGTACGATTCAGTTTCGTCTGCATTAGCAGATGTTTAAATAATTTAATTGTGAATGTGTTGTGAGTTACTTACTTTTTACTTAATTTATTACAAAATGTCCTAACAAATTGATAAAATTGTGGTTAATAATTTTTAAAAATAAATATATCAATTGCACATAGCTGGGTAGGCAGAGAGAACCCGGAAATCTAATGTTAAGACACTCTGTTCCTATTACACTTCAGTTTCCAATTTCCCGCTGAATGGAGGAAATAAAAATATTTAATATTTTCCTCGAATCGAACTAGCAACTTGTTGCATTTACAGTTACACGCGTATGCCCTAGCGCCATGACTGGCTTCAATATCTTCTTCATCCAATATAACATTATCAATCCCAGAAAATATGGTCATGCTCCGCAATAAAGGAACTCCTGAAAACTCATTTTATGAACTAATAAAATACCAACGGTGTTGTTTAAAGTTAGGGGGCCATAATGAATTAAAATACTTCTGAATGCCGGTCGTTTGCCAAAAGTTGATGTACTTAAACAAATGCCTGCCCAAAACAGGGCCCGTAATCATACATTTAATGGTTCATATAATGATCTCGTAAAGTAGTAGCTGCGAAGCCCTTTCATAAATACTCAACTTTCTTCCTTTCTTATGGATCTGATTTTTTTTGCGTCCTGACTTCTTGCAGTCATAGCAGGGTAGGCAGAGGGAACCTAATATTAAGGTACTGCGTTCCCCACTGTCCATCGAATTCTGGAGGCATGTTGAATGACGGAACTCAACGCCGCGCTTTGCCTCGGCACCATAGCGAAGAAATAAAAATATAAATAAATATTTCATTTTCTCGATTGGGGATCGAACCCATAACCACTCGCATTTACAGTCACACACTTGAGCCCCTGCGCTACGTCTGGCCATTAATTATATCTTAATTAATTTTGTTATTCGTATATCATAATGTTAAAAGAGGATAACTTGTACTATATAGGTATTTTAAAATTCTCGTTGCAATCAGAGCTTTAGTTTCTTAATTAATTCGCTTCGTCTCGATACAAAAAAGCCTGATATAATTTTGTAGGAAATTTTAAATTAAATGGAAATTGTATGAATTGCAAGTATTATAATGTTTGTATATAATCGAAAACCATATTTGAAATTTTTAAAAATGGTTTAAAGGAGGAACACACCTAGGAAAAATAGTGGGATTTAAAATACAACAAAATTACCCAATAGTTATGTTGTTTGGAAATCTGTTAGCTGATATGCAGAGATATCTTGTTTATATGAAATAAACTCAATAAATTCAAATAAGAATTACAAACCATGAAATAATTAGTTCCGAAATTCACTTTTAACAACGCGCTCGAAACTTTACGAGACCGTATTGGCGGTGCTCGTTGACCTCTTTTTATCTTTTCGTTACTAGCCATAAAAATTGGAAAGCCGTATATGAATATTTTACTTGAGTCCAGGCTCACAGCCTTAAATGAGGGTCATTTCTATAAATAGTGTTATTTTTTGTCCACATTAAGGTGATTTGAGAGGGTGGGCTTGTGGACAGGTACAGCGTTTGTGCATTTACCCCAATATAGCCAGTGATTAAGCAGACAATCGAAACGGGATGAGGATCGACCCGTTAATTCATTTATGCTGTTTTAAGGTTTCGTTAGAAAGTTAGTTAATTGCAGCTAAATATAGATATTTTATCTATTTCAAAACATGTAAATACTAGGTTTATAAATTGTGAATTATTAACAGTTTTGTATAGTAGTAGTAATAAATGAACTTATTTTTACCAATCCGATGTACGTAGTACAGCGTACACCACCACGAAACGATAATTACACAATAAATAACTCTGATTAATGTTTCGATAAGAGCAGAGTAAATGAACAGTAATAAAAATTTCCGATGTACCCATAAGTTTTTATCAATTATTTTATTTGCAAAATACGTTGCAAATTGATTTACACGATGTTTTATCGGGTATAAAAATAATTTACATACTGTTGTTTTTACATATTGACTTTTATATATTAAAATATGTAATGAATCTTGTAGCTTACACTTATATAAGGGTTGGAAACGTAAGGTTAAGTTAGGCTGACGTAAAATTTGCCTGTTTTCGCATTATTAAGCCATGGCGGACTAAATAGGGAAAACGGGCTGTCTAACGCTACACTCGTTGCATGCCTTGCTTTTCATCTCCTGTCATCAGCCTTTTCATATAGTCGTGGGTTCACGTCGCGTCACTACTGCAAAGTGTTTGAAAAGTCCTGATTCCAAAAATATTTTATTCTGAACATACCCGAATAATTCGCTTAAAATTTTTAGTTTAAAGTAAAAAGATCTTAGCTTTAGGTAGTGTCAAAACACTCCATTATACACTTGATTTTAAGACATAGCGTATTAGAGTAGTTACCGGGAGAAATAAATTAACAAATTTGTTTAAGCAGTAAAATGACATGACATTTAAAAGGATATGATAGAAACAGCTTACGATTAACATTTTACACTCGACCAAACGAAAGGTGTTACTAAAAAGAACCTTCACGATTCATTGAATCAATATCTTTTTTACATCTATTTGAATCTCTTTTGCAGGATAGTCAGAAACTAATGATGAATCGCTTCGTTCTCCGTTTCGCCTTACTTTTTTTAATATTATGTGTAAGAATCAATGATAAAGTTATAAGTTTTCCTTTTACTATCAAAACAAGCATACTGTGGTAATTTTATATTTTTTCTCTATATACATAAGCATATTTTTTGTAGAATCTTTAAATTTTTTTGCAGAAATCTGTATAAAATACATTTTAGTGAGTTCATCCTTACTTCTTATTTTTATTACCAAGAAATTATGTTTTAGGATTCCGTATATAATAAGGAAAAACGGAATTCCTATAGGATCACTTTGTTATCCATTTGTCAAGGTAATTTATTTCCAGATTACGTGAAGGTATCAACCGGAAATTAATATGAAATATCAGCATTTATGCATCGTTTTTGCTGCATTTTGTATGTAATTTGCCACGTAATCAAAACCTATAGGGCACTTCCTATAAAGCTAAAGTTATGAAATTTAGCATGATATAGACTTTTAGAAAAAAAATATTATAAACCTATATTTGTCATAGTTTGTAAAATATACTTAATGTTCACCTAACATAAATTGGTACAGAACCCTCATCCTCACTTGACCGTTTTTCTTTCTATAGTATATTAAGTAGTAGATATATACCATTTTGCTAACTTTGTTTCATATAATGACTAAAGAATGTAAATTATGTTCGAGAGTCCAGCATGAGAATGCAATATAAGTTAATTCGAATATCTTCACAGTTGAACGAGCGAACGGTCTCAATCAGGTGTCATTGCGAGAACATTTTCGATTCACTGATTCAGAAATCGTTGTTTTGTATTTCTGGAATTGATCTTTCATGATTATTTGTCCCTTGTTACTTAGTCGAATGGTTTATCAGATAAATTATCGGCATATGTAAGTATTGAAGTTAAAGGTACCTATATGATTTTTTAGAGTGCAACAGCTTAAGAGGATAAAGACCTAGGTGCAAAGCTTAGGTAGGCGAGTGCGACTCGCACTTGACCGGTTTTTTATAACTGGTTAATATTATATTGGTAAACATTAAGATAATTTTAAAAATGAAGCACTTAATATTATTTATACTTTTTATTGTATTTGTCAAGTATTTGGAATTTATTTCTAAAAAAATAAAGAAGAAAAACATTCTGATAATAACTCATCTTCATAGAAATATGTGTTTTTTATTTATACCCTTGTTAGTGGCCCGTGGCTATGAAAGATATTGACTTACGAGTATTTCCTCGATTTATGTTCCTTAGGACAAAAGGAAACCAAAGTAATTAATTTATTTCTATAGTCCATGTATACTATTTAAAACATCGAATACAACCATTTCTGGGCTGATTAGGTATAAATTGCACGCAATTGATGTTATCACTGGGCTATTCATTTAGAATTCCCACAGTATGTACACAATGCCCAGACCGATGTAAATATTTATATTTAACGCATGCTAATATTGAGTAACGAATGTTGAATTACAGTATTTGGAGCGTGGAGTTTTTTCTAACACCAGTACTGTATGAATAATTATTCAATTATGTAAGCGATACTATTTATTTCTTTGGGGTACTACCGGTTATTTACTTTTATATTTGCAGCTTACACTATAATATAAGCTCATACATGTTTATTGTGGCCACAGTGACTTAGTGGGATAGCGTCTGCCTTATAAAGTGCGTCGTTGAGTTCCGCTACTCAACACATAATGTCTCGAAATAGTGGAGCTAAAAAAAAGCATACTTGTTATTTGTGTTCCTTGTTATTATAATATGATGCAATGATATTCTAATATATATTTCATAATATATATAGTATGCTACCTACTTGTATTATATGTATATTTATCGCCTATTCCCATTCAAATTAATATCTATAAGTAAGCCCCGGATCATACTCTAATAGTTTGAACTTCTTCACCTGTCAATAATTTAAGATCAATACCTACCACAAGTTTGCCTTGTTTGCGGCCGCAGCGACCGCCCATGGGAAATTAAAACTCGATAGATGAAGGTCATAGGTGGGTATACGGGAATTTAGTAGAACGCAAACGCCATTGTTCCTTCAAGAAATGTTTGCTTCATCAAAAATGCATGTAATGATGCCAAAGTTAATTTCTTATATAGTGTATCCAATACCAACCTTTGAAAGTTTTATATATTTCTTATAGACCGTATATTCTATATATTTACTTATTAAGCTATTTATTATTTATGTATTCTATATAATAAATACTTATCTATATAACGAGGTCAGTTGTGGTGTAGGGGTGCAAGCGTGTGACTGTAAATGCGACAGGTCCTACGTTTGATTTCCACTCGAGGAACATTTTCTTTGCTCTGGTGTCGAAGCAAAAAAATGCCTCCAAATTTCGGCGGAAATTGGGGAACAGAGTGTCTTAGCACTAGACTCCCTCTGCCTACTAAAAAGAAAAGCTAAAAAAAACTTATTTAAATAGCCTTTCCGCTTGACTTATATGAATATCTATTTAATATTATTTAAGTGTAATACGAAGCGATAAAGTCACGGATTCACAGTTATTACTACAACATATAAAACACACAAATATATGAGCCAAAACAATTAAATACGATAAATACATAATTAATTCGATAAGAAGTAGAATAAGTAACCTAAAAGGGAAGGTCGCGTAGAATATACTTAGAATGTATATTTATAGCATGCGGTATTTTAGTTGGAGATCGGTGTGCGGTCCCTTTATCTCTCCCTAGTGGACCTGACAGAAATTCTTGAATCTTTTATAGCTGAGCCTTCTCTAGTTGCCCAGAAGCTCACCTGTATGCTTGTTTTTTTTTAGCCTATCCGATGTTGGACCAAAAAAGCACAAGTTTATTACTGACTCGCTGAAACAATAAAACGCAATAAGAATTACGACGGTGAGTCAGCAAGTAGGTACTATTTAAATAATGGAATTATTCTTGTAATAAAGCCGATAAAAGCATTATGGATGTGAAAATTTGCTTGGTCGTTGAATGTTTGTTACTTAAAAAAGATTTGTATTTAAATATCGCAAGACTGTAAAGTTATAATATAAGCTATTTTATAAAAGAATGCCACCATAATATGTAGAGGCTGTCTTGGTTGTGGCGTAATTTTAATAATTTCTCTTGCACCCAATGCCACAGCTGTCTAAAGCGTGACATTGGGTGCTGACTACTGCCATTAAAAAATAGAAAGTAATCAACAGAAACACCATGCTAAATGAAACTTGCAAATAAGATTTTTTAGACAAAAATATACACATATACATATACTCCGACTCAATATGTTATCAAATATTTTTTCCAAATTGATATCGGCAAAATATTCTTACACTCCTTAAGGTTCTTTATTTATTTTTTATACAAATATATTTTTGAATGGGTGTTTTTTTTTTAATTTATTAAAAGTTTGACATTTCTGGAAAATGTTTCTATAAAATTGTATTTTATTATTGAGGCTTCTACCCTTGGAAAAATATATGAAATATTAAAAATTTTAAAATGTAAAGTCACATAATTTACAGTTGCCGTGTTTGAGTTTATGAAATAAAAATAAATATGAATTTTCATTGCTCCGTGGTCACGCACAGCTTTGGTCGTTTCTTTTTATTGCTAAAGAAATTCCTGTTCCTTTTATGTTAACTGGTGCTTTATCGTATTGCATGCCGCTGAGCCCTCTTTGTACGGCTATGAAGTCCGCTTTATATGAATGCTTTTAAAATTTAAAATATTAAACTAAGTAGTGTAATTAACGTTTTCTTTTGGAATGCTTAATGTCCTATGAAAAGTTTAATAAAAAATATAGAATTTTTTTTAAATGGTATGTTGGATGATATGAGAGTCAATGCCACGAATTTAAAATTGTCGCTTAAATAATTACTTACTCATATAATTGATTTCTATGTGGGACCGAAGGCATATGGGTGCTTTTTTAAACGGTTTTATTTATAAGGTACTTAGTTAAGTTTAGTAAGATATCGGAAATAGTATAGGTTTATTAAATTGTGTACCATTAGAAAGGTTTTATCCCAAAAACTAACGCACATATTGGCGCGAAAATATTTGTACTATTCTGGTAACGTATCTCCTATACCAGGGGTGTAGCTATTAGTTCCACGACTTTAAACGCGTTGTCTCTAATTCGAGTGGAAGATGTAGAACTTTCTGCTCACCTTGCTTTTATATGTAGGAAAGAGAATAAAGTTGACAAAAAAAATTACCTTTTGGTCTTTTCTAATGGCCCCTACGTACGATTACTCTTGGCGGGAAGGGCGGTACATATTTATTTTTCAGCAAAATCGCGCTCGCCCATTAGACCTCAGAAATCGTAAGCACGCAATAAGGACTTTTGGAACTTCTAACAGAATTACCATCGACTTACGTACGTCATATTTATAAATAAATTTTCTAAGATAACATTTACGACTTTATAAGTGACCAAATGTGAATTATAAAGATCTTATATAATTTAAGAAACTTAATGTTATTAGTTTCCTATTGTATA
>FASU01000575.1:494-34758 GCA_001486225.1 Heliconius pardalinus sergestus | reverse complement strand
CGTTAACAAGCGGATTATAGGAAATTGAAAAATAATACTTGATACGTCCTCGTGTTGATATCGCAGATAAATTGTATTAAACCGAGTATTATAAATTAATCTCTAAAATATTTATTGTTTTTTTTTAGTAAAGTAGCGAATATACTCGAATCAAAGGGCGCAGGACCGGACGAAGTTGCGAGCATTAGGGGAGGCCTATGTCCAGCAGTGGACTTTGAAAGGCTCATGGACAGATGAAAGAGTAGAGTAATCTAATAAGCTATCTGATGATTTGTCTTACAATCTACTTCCACTATTACGGCAACATTACCAGGTTAACACTACGTTACCAGGCTGAGGAAAATGAAAATATTAAATATTTCTCTCCCCACTGTGTCAATCGAATCCACAACCATGGCGTTTACAGTCGCAGACTTGTGCCACTGCGCCACGACGGCCTCAACTAGATATACACATATATTAAATCGTAATATATGGTCTCGACTAGATATTTTACATCATATAAAACATAAGTCTAGCAGTCAGCCAATATTTTGATGAAGTAGGAATTAAATGTTCATACATGAGGATCTTTATTTTAAAATATATAAGTGTACACCCAATTTGCCTAAGACATGCCTAAAAAAGCTAAAAATCTGAATATATATATAACCTACTTATATAAATTGATAATTGTACCGATAATGATGATTGGCTTTTATTTACTAGTATTCTTTGAACCCGATTTTTCCTGAAAATTGATATAGATTTCAATTTAAAAGCGCGGACGTCCGATAGAAATTGAAAACTATTTCAGAATAATTTCCACTAAAAGCTTTCTAACAAAGTTACCTTAGTAGCCTAAGGAAAGATCTACACTAAAGTACCAGTCACGGTTCACTGGTAAATATATTGGTATATGAAAAAAAACTGTAACGTGACGATTGTGGGTTCGATTCACACTCGAGGAAGTGAAATATTTATTTACGTTTATATTTCCCTTTCTCCTTCGCAGTCGCAGTCTCATACAACATCGCCGACCTACCTTCGTCACTTTAGAACTTTGACAAGAATTTGAAGTTTCACAAGTCGTTATTAGTAAATAAGATTGCTTATGAGAATTTCATATTGATTGACAATTGACTAAAATTATTATTTTCAAGTGTTTATAAGTGCTAGTCAAGTTAACATCCTACTTAATTTATATTCTGAAAGTTATAAACTTTACTAATTATTGTATATATTATATTTTTTTTTATCGCATTTGCTGAGTCTCATTCCTTTTACCGTTTTGTTTTTTATCTTTTTATTTGTCCTCTTTTATTTATATATTTATTTTTTGTTTGTTATTTAAATTATATTTTAGTATAGAGATAGAACGGTAATAAATTTCATTTGAATTTGAAAAAAAAACATCGATTTTATATTATTGTGCGAGACATACACTTAAATATTTTTTACTTCGATTTGTTAAGAATATATCAAACAAGGATTTCTCTTGTAATATCAACAAAATGGTCATACAATAACCAAACTGTAAATTTTAGAAGTACATTCGCAGCTGAATGTGGAAAATACTATGGGGTAAGATTTATAAACACGCGTTGAGTTCCGCCACTCAACATACAATGTCCAAATTTGGGCGGAAAATGGAGAAGGGAGTGTTGTCACTAAATTATCTCTTCCTATCCTGCGATATGGGATATAAAAACCATTGCAACTGTATGGTTCGATTTGAATTGTTAAATTATAATTGTACCTAATGGAGCGGAAAGCGGGGATTGGAAGTATATTGAAACAAATGTATAGATATAATTTGCGTTATAACTTTGGCCTACCATTTAGTCACTTAAAAGCCTCGTTCAATGGATTTAATTAAATTTTATTATAGACATCACCACAAATTTATAAAGTAATGTCTTCTGAAATACTGAGAAAATTCCTTTACTGCACGAGTTGTGACATAATTTCTAAATTTACGTACAAATGAGCTCCGACATCAGCCTCGAGAATTCCAGCTTCTTCCAAGGCTTCCGGATCTGTCTCATCTTCCTTTTCTAAGGACATTTTATATTATTTAATAAAAAAAATGCTAATCGATATTTTTTATACAGTCAACAATGTCTTAATAAAAATTATGACAATATTTTTCTTTTACTTTGAGCTTAAATATATAATAAGTCGGCCAGTTAGCAAAATATTTTTTATATATTTTTAATAGTGTATTTTCTTTGATAAATTCTAACTTTTGACTAATGAATATGATTTTCTGGTGGTTTATTTATATGCTTTATTGGTTTTCTTTAATAAAAATATAACTACTTGCAGAAACATTTTATACACTGCCCTCTACATTTTAATATTTGAACTACTTAGTTCATATTGGTTTGAACGAATATATTTCACATATTTCTAATAATTTTCTAGAATATACCGTTTTTAATTTGTAATAAATAATTTTTATGGTATTAATTCGTATTTTTACAATATTATCATATAAAATATTTGAATGACATAATAAAAAAACATGTCCACAATGTGTTATGTCACGTGTGTGCTTTAATTAGTTATTCTATCCTAGATACCGTACTTACAACAATCAGTTATCTGTGGTAACTTAGTCTGTGGTAGAAGGGTGAGTGAACTGCCTCATTGTTATTTATTGCATTTGACTCTAATAATACATTAATTAGCCGTTTTACGGGTACAGTGAGTGCAATAAACATACATAACAAGTCGTGACAGCCATGCCGATGTGAGTAATATCGAAGGTGTGGCGCGTCGGTCTGGGCGTTGTTTCTTAGTGCAGTGACGTTTAGTGTTACGAAAAATACTACTCATATCTCGTCGCAAGATGACCGAGTACAAGCTAGTGGTGGTAGGGGCTGGCGGCGTCGGTAAATCCGCATTGACTATACAGCTTATACAAAATCATTTCGTGGACGAGTACGACCCGACGATCGAGGATTCGTATAGGAAGCAAGTTGTGATAGACGGTGAGACGTGTCTTTTAGATATCTTGGACACGGCAGGCCAAGAGGAGTATTCGGCTATGAGAGACCAGTACATGCGGACTGGTGAAGGGTTCTTGCTTGTTTTCGCTGTGAACAGTGCTAAGAGTTTCGAGGACATTGGATCCTACCGGGAGCAGATTAAACGAGTTAAGGATGCAGAGGAAGTTCCCATGGTGTTAGTGGGTAACAAGTGTGATTTACAAGCATGGGCTGTCGATATGACGCAGGCGCGAGAGGTATGTTTGATGTTTACTTTGTTTTTTATTCTAGTTGTATTGTTTTTTAATTCACTATACATTACTTATAGACACTTTAAAAGGGTTCAAGTTTATTGTTTACATAATGCACTATATTTATGCATTATGTTAACAAATAATTACTTTGCATTATATTAAAATTTGCTCATCTTTTGGGTATGGCTTAACAAATAATGAATTGCATAACCATTGAGGTGTATAAATTTAACAATTTAATGTGCTTTTAATTTTGTATGTGATGTTATTAAATGTAAATTCAATTTTATTTTACACATGAATAAATAAGTTTCTTGTCCTTGAGAATAACACATTTTTTATTAGCAATTTAATTGTTTTTCGTATAAATGATGATCCTAAATTAAATGTAATTTATATTGTTATAAAAAATTGAAGGTTAATTGTTTTGACTTTATTTTGCAGGATAAGGCATATAATAAAAAATATATATTAATAATATGTACATATCTGAAATATATCTAGAATGACTTCGTTGAGAATATGTTTATGTTTTCTGTATAAAATCAAAACAATGCCAATGAAATCATATATTTTCATTCATATACTATTTTAAAACTCACAACTTTTTACTTGGATTACATTAATATATTTTACAAGTATTATACATAAACCTTACTTTGCATTGTCACTTACCACCAGGTGAGATAGTGGACAAATGCTTACTTATCTACAATAAAAAAAACTTTTCTGTTCAATCACACTTGTTTATTAGTGCCACATTAAAATTTGTTCCATAGTTAGTAAACTCTACAGATTTGTTTAATAAGTTGGAAGGGAAAACATTTTATTGGTTGTTATTGTGCATCAGCATAGAGTCTGACTTTAAACTCAATAGTTGTGGGTTAGTTTCCCATTCTGGGGACTGAATGATATATTTTCATTTTACATGCACAGGTACTGGTAACAAGCCAAAATGTGCTATTTTAGTTCTAAAGCTCAACAAGTCACAGAATGTCTTACGAATCATACCTTTGTATATGGAACAGAGTAAATTAACACTGAGTTCACTCTAACTATCCTGTTATGTATATAAAGTACAGTGTAAAGCTAGAATATTTTATATAAAACTAGTTTTTCAATTGAATATAAATAAACAATGACTATTTGTTTTGAATATAGACATATGAGTAATATTAACTTTGTATAATATAAAATAGTATAAAATAGTTTTACATCCTAATTATATGAACCACAATATTTAAAATTTATAAAAATTTAAATATGATTTCTAATAGAATTTCTAATGACTGTGTTTACGTAAACCATTGCTGCACAATTTTGAGTGGGATGGAGAAGCAACTTAAATACTAATATAAATATTAAGTTTTTATTGTTACTAATAAAATGAGTCATATGTTACTTGTTATAAATGTGTTGTATCCCAAAATGTAATTATTGCGGGTTGAGTGCTTGAACTTAACACCTTGCTTTGTATTGCCATAACCCTATTATGAGATTTCCCCAAATTGAAATAATTCATTTCCCATTATGGGGATAAAATCCTATTGTGTGTTTACAATCAGTATAATACTAAAAAAATAATGTTTATATTTTCATTATAATTGTGATCGAACAACATGATAAGTAAATCTTTTTTTTTTTAAATGTTTTTTTCTTAAAAAAATTCTAAATATCAAGAGATATCACATTCCGTCTAAGTTAATTAGGCGGAAAGTTATATTTCTATAACAATAACAATCATGTTAATTTATTTAATTACTTGTATATTTTAATTTAATTAGTAATACAATAATTTTATATTTATTATAATAGTAAAGTGACTCATATGTAATTTATTTAATGTATTATCTAATTAATATCATAACTAGCTTTAATTACTTAAATTAAATGTAGGTAAAAAAATAATTATTATATTCCTATAAAAAAAATATGATACATTTTATATATGATTTTAAGAAGATACCTAGTTCTGAAGTCATTGTTGTTGAGTAGTGGAACTCAACGTCACGCTTTGCATCGTTACCAAAGCGAGGAGATTAAAATATGACATATTTCATTTTGGCCACTGGAAAAGTGAAGTACAAGTTATTTATTTGGCTAAAAATTTGAAATATTGTTGGCTTAGATTGTAAACCTGCTTACAATTTATTAAGCAAAACAGAAATATTTTTAAAACGTTATGAATATGCATGTCACATATATTATGAGAAACTTTTAACAATTTCAAAAATTGATTTGTATTTTCTACTGTCTCAAATAAAATTAAAATCGATTTTGTATATTTTTTTACTTTTTCGAATGATACGAAAACGTACGAGTACAGAACAACAAAAATGGCGACGACTATTTATGGATTCTTTAAAATTATAGTCTTATTAGAACACTAAAGTAATTCAGATTATAAAACAGAATAATTTTGTAGTTCAAGCTGACGAAGCCGCGAGAGGATCGCTAGTAATAAATATATAATGGAAATCTCATGGTTATTTAGTAAATAAGCATTACGATAATGACTCAGTTACACGGCTGCTGGTACAATTGTAGATAATAAATTAATGAAGCCTAACTAAATAGGCATGGGATAACGTTACACCAATTGAAATTTATTACACATGTTTGTTTTTGTATGAGTCATGTATATTTTGTATGGAATAAATGTGTCTCGAAATTTGTTGGTCCCTTGCTTAAATTGTATTTTAAAATTGTAGGTACTTTATGTTCATTCTTTTCCGAATTTTTGAGAAATTCCGTATCAATTTGGTGGAAGTCACTTATTACGCTCCCTATACCATAATGAAAAAAATGTAAAAAAATTAAAATAATTCCTTAAAACGCTCAACGCGAAACTCAATGCCGCGTTTCGTCTAGCTATTAGAGCGAAATGAAAATATTTAATTCCTTCAATTGGGATTCGAACCCATAACCATTTCTTTAATAGTCGTACTCTTGGGGAACAAGCAGTTCATATTTAAATATATTTTTTTATTTATTTATGCATCTTTTGTATAATGCATGTTGTATACTATACAGCACATTTATGTATGACAGAAATCTGTTCTTTATGTTCACAGATTTTTGTTTATTATAAGTTCGAAATAGCAATCCCTTTTTTTTCTCGACTAAACTGAAATTGGATTAAAAGTATAAATTTTATGATCTCTAACATCTAACATTATTATTTTCCCATTTTTCTACCTAATTTTTGTACAAGAATAATACTTTAATTGGCAACATATCTCAAAACAATTCTTCAAATATTTCAGGTAGCGCGAAGTTACGGTGTACCCTTCGTAGAGACTTCAGCCAAAACACGAATGGGAGTAGACGACGCGTTCTACACACTAGTTCGTGAGATACGCAAGGACAAGGAAAGCCGCGGAAAGAAGTACAGGAGGGGGAACAAATTAGGCTCCCGACGTACTTTTAAGTGTACACTTATTTAAATTATAAGATTTTTGTCATTAATATCATTTTCTAATGGCTCTGACATTTTCGGGAAAACCCCGATAGCTCTTTTATCTTTTTTTTTTTTTTTTGTCTATGCATGTGGTGTTGTTTAGATCTATGGTCTGTTTTCGGTTTGGTATGTTGTGTTTTTCAATGAAGTGCCATAAATAGGAGTAAAGATTTGTGTATGGTTAAATTTAAAATTTACTAATGTAAATGAAATTCATAAATTTATCAGATTTTTTGTTGACATTGTAATTATTTTATAGGATATATTTTTCCCTTGGTACTTTTTATTAGACCTTTCAATAAGTTTAATATACTTTTATCCTCTAGTATATTTAAATGAAATTATGTGGCACATTACACAGATAATAAGCAACACCACAGAGTATAAAACTTCATAAATATATCTAAATTGATGTAATTAAATAATTCCTTATCATAATATTATATCACAATAAATTAATAGAAAATGTTTTATAAATAAATTTAACAAAATCAATTTGAAGTCTTAGTGAATTTTTAAAACTGGTAACACTGGAATTATGTCTTAAATAAATTAACAGATCTTTTTCCGCATATTTTTATACTAATAGAATATAGCATAAGCTTACGCTATTCTCTCAGAGGCGGATCCAACCCTCATAAAAAGTTGTGGGCACAGCCATCTTAAATCGGCTAAGTGGGAGTCGGGGCTTAAACTCACTTTATGATCAGTTTTCTCTTGGTTACTTCCAAGTTCCATGGGTGGAATATCACTATCTATAGTCGTCAGTCTGTCAATCTTAATAAGCCGTAACGCTGTATGAACACCAAAAAATAAAATATGACGTTATAAGTCAATTAGGGTAGTGCCCACCGTGCCCACAAAATGAATCCGCGCTGGTCCAGTTGCGGTTGACGAGTTGTGACCACCCTGACGTTAGCTTCTAGATTTTAGGGCAGAATTCACTCTAAAAAGTCTAAATTCAAATATGCCCACCCAATTTCAGGGCGACTGCGACTCGTCGATCGTACTGTGTTCACTTATTTGTTAATAGTTAGATATCAATTTAGAAATATTAAATGTTAAGTGCTGATGAATGCAGCTGGCTGGCGTGTGGTGGAGAAAGTTTACTTTTTTCTTTAATTTTTGGCTTTATTCTTAAGCTACATCGATTTTTCTAAGTATTTTTGACTATAAACTTTATTGTTTATTTTATCACTAGAATTATATTATAGTTGCTTTAATATCTATAAATGTACAATATTAATGATATAATACATAGTTCAAAATCAATTTATAATAATATGTATTAATTATATTTGCTTTATAGACATTTTCATATGTTGCATTGGGATAGCGTCTGACAATGATTTTAAGTGGGTTTGATTCCCACTTGTGAAATGATATATTTTTTTTATTCCTTCGCACAGAATAAAAATACAGCGTTGAATTACGCCAATCAACATATATTGCGTAGAAAAATGGAAAACGGAATATGGTTAAATGCTGTATGCGGTATATGTGCAAAGCTAAAAAGTATTCATAGGAATATGTCATTTTTATTTTAGGAAACCTTATTAAAATTTTATATATTATACTGACACAATATAATATTTATATACTTATGAGAGGGGGTGCTAAGGCAATGGTTGTGTGCTTTCCTTTCCATATAGAATTAATATCTGATTCTTAAGATATTTCATTTTTATTTCTATTATTACTGTAACAGTAGAGCTAATATTAGCATAAATTATTAATGAAATAAACAAAGTTTCTCTTCATTCGTATGAATCACACAAGTTTGATTCATACATACATTTAAAGAGTACTTGTTTAACTATGAATTTTAAACAAAGTATTTTTTTCATGAAATTATTACAAATGGCATACAAATATTTTATAATGATATAAAAAACTGTGTTGCTATTTTATTTAAAGTAAGACATATGTTTTACAAAAATATAAAATGGAGTTAATTATAGTAATATAAAATGAACTAGTTGATTTGCATAATTTTTATCATTCTTATAAAAAGCAAGTTCACATTGAAGGGACATTATTTTAATTTGTTATCTGTAATATTATACAATATTAACATTTTACAAAATATGTACATATATATTATAATGTTTACCAAACTTGATCTAACTATTGTGTTAAAAGTCTAAAATTACATTTTTCTAAAAGTAAGTTGTTAAAGTTTTCTACTGTTATAAGCTTAGGAATTTTACATTTAAGGCAATGCTTCATACTAAAAAATATATCTTTCTACAATCTACTTAAATAAAAAAAAATAAAAACATGAAATTAAACGTAATATTATTATATAGTTCTAATTAAATCATATACAATCCAAAATCTAATATACATTTAATAGATTATACATTTTCAAAAATATCTGAAGCGCACATCCATTTTTTATCTATAATTAAAAAAAAAACAGCTTCTGGCAATCAATGTTTTAATGTAGTGGGATAAAATAAAACTATTTTTAAATATATTTAATTGTTCAGTGTTTTAGATATTGATTGATTACTTGATATATGATACTAGTGTCTTTGCGTGGCACTGTCATCTACAAATACGTAGTCACATAGAAAATAGGTACAATGAAAACAAACGAATTTTTATTGAAAACATTTAATTTTATGGTTTTGACAGTTTTTAGTTTTAAGTTACATGAAATACTGTACATTAGTTTAGTATAAATGTTTAATATTAATTCTTATATTGTAAAACCAAGCTGCCAATGGAATGTCAGCCTGAGAATTTTTGCCATGGGAAAGTGTAAACGATATTGTGATTATTTTTATAATTTTGTTACGATATATTTTATGACATCTGTACAACTATACATTTGTGGTCTTATTTCTTTGTATAAAACTATTCTGAGTGAAACCATATTCAATGTTACTGCACAATCGTTGGAAATAGTAGATAAATTAATATCTGTAAAGCAGGCACAATATTTTGTGCTCATTGACATAAATAAATTGGCAAAAGAAATTCTGTTTTTTATTTATTACTTACTGTATCAGTGAATTACTGTGATTTTGTAACTTTTTAATACATTATTAGCTGATGAGAGGAATTGATGCAAACTAAAATATCTACTTACATAAGTTCCAGTATTCGGCGAAAAGTTAGGAGTGGAAGTGTAAGCGCTAGCGCGCCAATAGAGGCTAGCCTCTATCTACCTACCCTGAAATAAAACCTATACAGCAATGTTCTTTGGGATTTGAATCGACGAATTATACTTCTTTATCTACGTTTATATAAATTTGTAGTTAACTTTAATATTGTCATTAAATTATTCGAGTTTAATTTCATTGTTTGGATGCATATAAATTGTATTTATTTTGTGGAATTGTAGCATGCTTAATTTATGTTTTTCATCCTTAAGTTAATTCTACAAAGTCCGTACCGTCTTTATTCATAGAGATACTTTTTATTGATCGGTTCATCCAAGCTATTTTTTAATAGCATTATGAAAATGCTATAAATAAAATAAAATCTATAAGCTGGTATCAATTGTTATCTGTGGTTTTGATCTTAACGTTAACAGTTGTATGTCAAATGTCAATAACAATTTCTTGATGTGACGATTCAGATTCACGACGTTGTTTTGCGGCAAAAATATATTAAATCTTAATTAATATCATATTTACTTGCAATAAGTAAGCAAAACCATATGTAACGTCGTAAATAACCTCTCCTTATTTGCCTTCACAATGGACGCAAAAGATATTTGTGTGGAAATAGAAAATGATGAATTTTATAGTAAGTTTTTAAATGGGTCTATGAAAATACTTATTGATGAAAACACATCGGTAACTGAGCAAGTCACTAAACTAAACCAAGCAGTTGATAGGTTATCAAAAAGCTTAGAAACACAAGTTCTCGCGAAACATAATGATTTATTGACGCAAGCGAGCAATATATCTGAACTGGAGGCTATGTTAGAGACAGTCCGTGGTCAAATTAAAGAATTATTGAAAACATCACAAAAACTTCAAGAGCGAATACACAAACCTTTTTACGAATTGCAAAATCAAATTATGATACTTGAAAATGTTCAAATAACCTGCAATCTTCTTCGGCACTCGTCTAAAATTCTTGCACTGTGGGACAAACTTAACTCTATAAAAGATAATCCAGCTAAAGAAGCCATAGTTCTGTTTGAGTTAGAAGAACTCATTAACGATTATGATTTTGAAGGTATTGATATGCTTGAGGATGTGTTGAAGCAAGTAGATATTAAGAAGAAAGAATTGTTAAATAATTCCACAGAAATGTTGCAGTCCAGCCTTCTTAGTGGTGATAAAACCAAACTACTACAATGCTTTAAAGTATTTCATAACTTACAATGTACAGAGGAGCAAATAAAGAAAACTGTAGATTCTATTCTTAAAGATTTGAAGAAGGAAATCACAAATGCTTTAAATGTTCAAATGGTGTCCATTGAAGTAAAAAAATCTAGTTCAGGTCGCATTGCCCCAGGTAAGGCAAACATCATGAATGCTCAAGATTTCAATATCAAATTATGGGACAACATTGAAAAGCTCTTCAAAGTGGACATTTATAACAGCTGTGTGAAGGTCATAATGCTGCAAAATGTAGTTATAGAACTTCATGCAATTGGCAACTTTAGAAATATTGCAAATAACTTTTGGAATGAACTGTCAAAAATTTTTAGTAAAGAATTAGAAAAAAGTCCATCTGCTGTGAGCCAATCTGTTGAAATTGATTTTCCAAAATTGTTAAAATGTTTCAATGACTTACTCTCCAGATTAAAATGCAAAAATCTGGAAGTAAACAGGGCATATTTAACTAAATGGGAAAACTCATTTTTATCGAAATCCCTAGCAAAACTTTTGGAGCCAGTGAGAAGTATGTGGCACTTGAGTCAAGTGCCAACAATGGACCAGATTGACAATGCTATAAGAATCATAGCTGAGTCACTAAGCATATCTCTAGGGGACAAAATTTTAAGCATAAGTTTAGCAAACAGTGTTGCTAAATGTATTAAACAGATGAATGTAGAGGCTGAACAAAGGCTATCGATGGACAGCGATGTTGCACAAATTATAGAGGCCCCAACAAGTTCACAGCAGAAAAATGCAGATTTATGTAATGCCTTATATTATTTTTCATCACAAATTAAAAGGGTTCTTGTAAATATGAACTCAATGCTACCACAAGAAAGTGTGCAAATAGTTCAAAACAGTCTTAAAGGCATTTCCAGCTTACCTGTCCTCAATCTCTTTGGTGAATCCATTAAGAACTCACTTTTCTTGATTTTATTAACCATGCACGATGAAGGAGACCTGATAAGAGCAGATGATCCAAAAAACAAAAATATATCATGTTCCCCATACATGAAAGAGTTACAAAACTTTGTGTCTAGGTGCAAAGATATTTATTTATCAATGTTTAGTGAAAAATCTGCTTTAAACGAGTGTTGTGTGGACATTGCAAAATCTTGTATTGATAGATTTGTTCAGCATGTTTGTAATGTTCGGCCTGTGAGTAAGTATGGTCGGGCTAAACTTCAAGCCGACTGTAAACATCTAGAAGTGTCTTTATCACCATTAGTGCCTGATATAACAGAGCTGGGTGATCACTACCGTCAACTAAAAGCTCTAAGTCTCCTCCTTGAGAAAACTCCTCAAGAGATAGCAAAGAGTCAAAGCGAGGGTGGAGCATTGCCTTATTCTTTAGTTCTAATGTTCTTATTCTCTCATGGAGGTCCACAGCTATTAGCTCCGCATACTTGTGCTGGATGGAACATTCAAAAACTGATCCAATGGTTAGATTCACATAAAAATGAAAGAGATAGATTGGAATTCATAGCAGGGGCTTTACAAAGATATCAAAATCACATTAGACAAAATCAAATAGCGACTTATGATGAAGTTTACCCAGTTTTGTTACAATTGCTTGAAGATGGTAGAAAAACTTTAAAGAAGTAGATAGGGGAAGAGATTCTACAGCTTGGATGATAATAGATTAAGATATTTGAAAAAGAATATAACTTTTTTCATAACAGATATTTTTATTAAATGAAGAATAAAAATTAATAATTACTTTTATGACTCTAAAAATTATTAATGTAAGATGTCTTTTAATGGGTTATTATTCTACAATACTTAAATAAGTTGTTAGCATTTTAGGTAGAAAATTGAAAACTCTCCATACAGAGATTCTGCTTTGCTCCTGGATGGGTTCTAAGAGGCACTATATTCTAAAATTGTAATAATATATTTCTTACTGGTTTTATTTATTTTAACACTGTTATTTTGAAATGTATTCTTTACATTATATAAAATATAGCTTTTTAATTTACTTTCAGGCTGTAACCTGCATTAGCTAGGTAGGCAGAGGGAACCTAATATTAAGGCTCTATTCCTATTGATTCCCTCTTCCGTTGGCCAATTTCCGCATTCAGAAATTCAGAAAGTGGGCAAGTGGGAAGTGTTGAATGGTATAGATAGAAATTGACTTCAAAGATAAGATATTATATAAATAAGAAAATAACAAACAATGTAAATATGTGTATATGAAAATAAAACAATATTTATTATTAACAAATATTATTATTTATTAAAATAAAATTTAAACATAACCGGAAATTCTTCAAACACCATTCATGACAAACTTCTTTTAGGCGGAAGATGAGTTGGATGAAGCTTATTGAACTTTTCCGACCCTTCTCTATAAAATTAAGATAAAATATTAATTACAAATAATAAGTATCCCCTGAGTGGGAATCGAACTATTACCGTCGCCTTTATAGACAAACGATGTACCACTGCACCACGGTCTTAATCTTCACACTGGACAAATAATATTATAAACAAATTTATTCCGCACATTGAATCTTGGAACCTAGTGTTAGACACTCCGTTCTCATTAAGAGTCTTCTGTTTACCTATTTTCGCTGAATTTTAGAATGGCAGAATTTAATGCCGCGCTACGCGTCGTTGCCAGAGCGAGGAAATGAGAATATTACATTTCCTTGAGTGGGTATCGAACCCACCTGTCGCGTTAACAGTCACACGCCCTCGCCACTGCACGACGGATCATACTACTATTCATTATATGACTACTATACTACTACAACATATATTGGTATCTATGCAAGCAAAATGGTAATAAAATATTTTTACATATATAAAAATTCAGTGTACAAAATCTATTAAAATTTAAAATACTAAAAAAATATCTAAAGAAAAGGGTTTATTATAAGAAAAAACAAAAATAAAAGTAAAATTTTTAATAAAGCTACTAATAAACATACACCATACTAACATAATAATTACTTACATCCATACATAGAGGACCGTTAATAAAATTATAATATATTTACAAAAAATATTTAATTATAAAGAAATCGTGAAATTATGTCACTAAAAGTAATTGGCATTTATTTTATTTTTTTAATCGGCATAAAACAAGAATAAGAATATTAGGCTTAGGAATCTGAACACTTGGACGGTTTCCAAGAGGTGCGGTTTCTAATCCCGCTATACATTTTTAAAAATATTTTTGTATGTTAAAAATATAAAATAAATATTTCTCACCTTCACCTACTGACATAACTTACGATTATTGTAGATCAACGAGAAGTGCAAATTATACATAAATTTGCAAGCATAGCAAGAACTCTATTTGTATAAAATTAACTAGGAATATAAGTTTCTAATGATTTTTTCTATGAAATACCTACAAATTTTCACTTTTCGGATTTTACTATAGGTTTTGGTTACGTGACGAATTTCATACAAATTGCAGCAAAATCTATGCACAAATGTTTGTATCTTTCGATTGCAATAATTTAGAAACTTGTTTTTTTCTGTGCTTTAAGGTAATTTAATATTAGATATTATTTTCAGCTTAATACCTTCACGCGATCTCAAGATAATAAAAGTAATTTATTAGGGGTTTCGTTTTTATCTTTTGAGGTATAAAACCCTAAAAAAACTCGGAAAATTAATATATATAATAGGCTTTTAGCTAAATCTACTGATTTAGCTAAAAATTTTAAAGTAAGTCACTTTTTTTTTCTATCAATGGAATTTAAAGTCAATATAATATCAAAAATTATATATTTTATAAAATTTAAATTATGATGTGTATGTATATTATCTTATTTTAAGCATTGTTTTGTGCCACTATATAACCTCATATTCTCATTTACTGTCTATACTATCCACAAGTTATAAATCCTATCAAATTATTACCTACCCAACCAAGCATGGAACTGAAAATATTAGCTATATCATATCATTTCCTAGAGTGTGAATCGAACCCACAACCTGTTGAGTTTACAGTCACACGCTTATGTCCCACTCACTGGCCCCATACACTACTTAAATCTTTTATAACATTTTAACTCGTATACTTTATAATTACACATACACCTAAATACAAAAAAATTACAATCTATCTACAAACATACAAACAAACAAAAATTAATAATTTTAAGTCAATAATATAATATTTTAAACCTTTTGTTGGTCGAAGGCTATTTTGAACACATCTTGGTAATCATTGACGAAGTATACTTCGATGCCCTCTTTAATGAAAGAGGGTAGATCGTCGAAATCCCGTCGGTTTTCTTCCGGAAGGATCACACATGTCACTCCTACGCGTTTAGCCTTGAAATTTAGAAAAAAAAATATTACATATATTGTTTTGAGTGTTATGAGTTCGATTCCTTAGTGTTATGGAGAAAACAAATATAACAAATAGTAGGCGGACCAAATCAATATGAATAACCAAATTAAAATGACATCATCCTTCTTCTACATCCTCCCAACAGGTAATATCCGTCCCGTTAACGCGATCTCTCCATTCATAGCTAGTTGGGAATACACTGTCTATATGTCTTCACTGCTAGGCAGAATAATTTAACCTAAGCTAACGCACATCCATCCAACCCCGAACCAAACCAAAATGCACTTAACCAAAAAAACAACTCACAGCAATAATCTTCTCCTTAATCCCACCAACGGGTAACACCCGTCCCGTTAACGAAACTTCCCCCGTCATAGCCAGTTGGGAACGGACTGGTGTTTTCAGAGCTAGCGAGAGTAAAGCCGTGGTGACCGTTATGCCGGCTGATGGACCGTCTTTGGGGGTAGCTCCTTCTGGCACGTGAAGGTGTAGGTGACTGGAAAATAAGTAGGTGACTGTTTTGCGTCTAATTTTCGACAATATTATTACCAAAACAAAAGAAATACATTTTAAATAGAAGTATACATATCAAGCAATTAAAAATTACCATCTTCTAAAAATAACCTAAAAACTTTTTCAGCCTTCCTCAAAATATTACCATAAAGAATGGAAAACCAAATAAACCGGGTAATTCCTATAATATATAGCCAATACATTCTAAAGACTATCTTAGCAATTTTTGTGAATTCATTTCGTCATGTTACTCAAACGTCCAGTAAGTTTTAGAAACCCTGGAGTAAGTTTGTCGTCTCTTATTGTATTACGGTCGACGAGTTGTGGACGTCTTGAGAGTATCAGTAGATGACTGCGCCAGATTGATATTAAGATTTTTTTTTAAATTATTTTTCTCCCAAGTGAACAATGTGAAAACGGCCAAGAAGCCTAACTTCAACGCGATCACGACACATCGGCCAAACTGTACCTTACTTTTCTAGTATTTAAAAATTATTTAATATTCAAAAACGGATTATCCTGATAGTCCTCGGCCAAGTAGTTTCGCCAGCCACCGCAAAAACTATCCTCGTAGATTCCTTCATCAAGTCACCCAGTCCAGAAAGTTAGAGGGAAACAGCAGTTAGCTTGTAATTAATAATTATGGGTTTACCTTCTTTTAAGAACAAAGAGTCTCCACATTGACAACTGTTTTTCTATCAGGGTACCCTGTTATATATAAAATAAAATGAAAAGTTGAATATATACCATCTAATTATTATTACTGACCTAGTGTTCAAAAACTGATTATCCCCATAGTTCTCGGCCAAGTAGTTCCTGGCCACTGTTAAAGCTATCCTTGCTGATTCCTTCATCACGTCACCCAAATGTCCAGTAAGTTCCAGGGAACCGGGTGTTAGCTTATCGTCTTTTATAGTGTTCCTTAAAGCTGTTTCTATATAGAGGGTACTGCCACCTGGTAAAATAAATATTTTCTTTAGTTACACGCTGTATCTCGCACATAAAAAGTAGAGGAACCCTAGTATTTCATACATTTCGTTTTCTGTGCTTTTGTCTTCTTACCAGACCGGATATAGGATTTTGATAGCCATTTTTAATGTAAAAAAGGTGTAAAAACAAAAAAAAAATTCAACTCACCCATGGCTGTCCAAGCCAGCCCCATCACTACTCCGGGGGGCGTGATATCATACATACGGTCGTGTTTGAACGTCGGCTTCCCCACTAATTCCGATAAATTTGTATCTGTTATCGTCATTTTATCGGCCTCTTGTTTCACTATTTTGTATGCCACTTTGCGTGCTATCTGAAATACAAAAAAAAACATACTGTATTCTGTATACTGTATTTCACACTGTATTCTGTATCCCGTAAATAGCAGATGGGCAAAAAGAACATAGTGTCAAGACTCTCCAATCCAGATTTGAGACACTGCGTGTTGAGTGGCTAAATTTAGCACAACACTTTAAAAAAAATTGTCAACAGTGACATCCAGCTGTTCTTCCCACAGACCGCAGATCATACAAACAGTCGGTACTAAGTAGGTGTTGTTAAGCGATGACGAAAAAAAATTAATACTCCATTTTGTACTGTGATGGCAAAAAGAAACTAAACCTTACCTTCTCAATATGTTTCTGCAGATTCCTAACTCCACTCTCCCTGCAATAGGACTTGATGAGTGTATGTAAAGAGTCGGCGGTGAGGTCCAGCTGTTCCTCTGAGAGGCCGCAGTTCTTGCGAGCTGTCGGCACTAAATACTGTTGAGCGATGGCTAACTTTTCTTCTGCCACATAACCTGTGGAGTTATTTTAGTTTGAAAATTGGTGTATGGATATTTTAAAACAATTCGCATTTTAGTCTATCACAATTATATTTTATTGAATGACATGCCCACAGGGTAGACAATTTAAAACTGATATTATTAGTTTTTATTATTGTTTTTAGTTTTTTAGGGAAGTTTAGAGCCTAAGACAGGCCGCTCCCCTCTTTCCACCAGAAAAATCCTTTTTTCTTCAATAGAGTGACTTTGGTTGATCTTCATGAATACAGTATTTACGGTTTCCTGGCACATAATAAGCATGAGGGTTGCCAAAAGAAGATGTATGAAGAAATTAAAGAAAGTCTCAATAATTAGAATTCAGTTCTGTTTATCAGTTCTAGGTATTAGTTCTACTCTGCTAAGAATACAGAAAAAAGTTATTCAAAATTTACCAGACATATCAATAAGCTCCATTCTATCCTTTAACGGCTCCGGGATCATGTCCACCACATTGGCCGTGCAGATGAATAGCACGCGGGACAGGTCCACCGGCACGTCCAGGTAGTGGTCCAGAAAGTTGGAGTTCTGTTCCGGGTCGAGCAACTCTAGAAGTGCTGAGGACGGATCGCCGTGGACGCCTCTGGGAAAAATACCATAATTAACCAAGTAATTACCATAATATGTTAAAATTGTGTTTACATAAGATTTTAACACACTATTTTGGATTGACCAATAACTACTATAACACCATAGGGTATTTTAACAACTCCGCGTCTACTTTAACTTTCAAAAGAGTAACATCTGAGTTTAATTTATTTACTATATTCATAATTATTCCTTGCCCTATCTATGCATATATAGATCCCCCTATCTTGTCTTCAACTTTTTCAACTTTATCATGGTATGTGATCCTTTAGAGATATCCGTCACTCTACAACATCCTGACCTCAGAAGAGGATACTACACTTACTCAACACTTATTCCCTCCACGGACGGTTTCCAGGAGGCGCAGGTTCGTGTCCCGCTACGTTAAAATTTTTATATATTTTCTAAATAAATATTATTTCCTCCACCCCTACACTCAACTCTCTACTCACTTGACAATCTTATCACTTCAACGATGAGAATCATCGGTGTTCCTTGATCTCAATGCAGATAATCACTATTAACTAACCCCCTTCCTTTATCTTTGTCCGTGTGGTTTTATGATTCCCTTCTTATACTCACTTGCCAATCTTGTCCACCTCATCGATAAGCACCAAGGGGTTTTCGGTCCCAGTTTTCTTCAAGCATTGTACTAGCTTGCCGGGCATGGCGCCCACGTATGTGCGTCTGTGTCCCTTTATCTCAGCAACGTCAGTCATACCACCGACGGAGAAACGGAAGTATTGGCGGTTGAGCGCGCGCGCTATTGAACGGGCTGGAAGAGGGAAACTAAAGCATATAAGAAAGTCTTAAGTCCCATTTTTGGCGAGAAAAATGTGGCGTTGAATGAGGATTTATGGATGATTAATACAGATACAGTAATACAGCTTATAGATCAGAATAACACATAAGATATAATTTGGCTAAAGATTTCTGTATTTTTTGGATATAATATAACAAAACCACCGTCGCGCGTCTATTAATAATGAATCATAGCAAATTACTAAAACATACCTATACTAGTCTTTCCCACACCAGGCGGTCCATGAAAACACAAAATCTTCCCCTGCGTACTGCCCTTCAATTGTGAAACAGCTATAAACTCTAAAATCCTCTTCTTAATATCTTCCATGCCGTAGTGGTCCTCGTCAAGGATGACTTGAGCATCTTCTAGTTTTAGGTTCTCCTCTGATGTCACTCCCCACGGAAGGGACGTTAGCCAGTCGAGGTAGCAACGTGTTACGCTAGTTAAAAAAATGTAAATATGAATACATTCTATTTTCAATTTATTTAGTAGGATTTTCTTATTAATTTCGAATATTTTTTAATTAATTTGGTACAGAAATGTTGAAAGTTACAGATTTTACTTCGAATCCTGTCACGACATAGCTTACATTATTATAGCTATGCCTAATTAAAGGTTCAATTTGTAAAATATTCTAAGAAGTAGGTAATAAAAAAATAAATAATTCGACTGAATGGAATTCGAACCCTAATTCGAAATATAACCATAATTGTCGCGTTTCCAGCCAAAGGTGTGTCGCTTTGACACAATGGCCTCTTTAGTTAATAGCCTTAACCTAATTCTAATTTTATAATTATATTAACCTATCTTAAATAATAAGACTAAATCTTACTTGAACTCAGAGCTGTGACTTTCCAAAAAGTTTAGTTTATTTAATTCTTCGTCTATAACTGTTTGTATTGCTTGGGGCACTTGTTTATCAGCTAGGCGTTCTCGAAACTTATCGCCTATAGCGTCTTTGTCATCCTTTTCTAGACCTAGCTCTTTTTTTATTACCTGTATAGATTTTATTTCTTATATAAAAAAATCTCAAAAAATTAATTAAAAAATTGTAGGAATTAGACCGTAACAAAACTATACTGAAATTGAAATATTTCAGTAAATATATACATTTTTTACTACAAAATTATAACAAAAACCTAAATATCTCACCTTCAACTGTTCATGCAGTATATACTTTCTATGTTGCTGTTTAACTTTCTCTTCAACTTCTTTACCAATTTTCTGCTGTAATTTGGATAATTCATATTCTTTCTTCAATAGAGACAGTGACATCATCAAACGTTTGGGAATCTACAAAATTAGAAATATGATTTTTTAATATTGTATTTTCTTCAGCTTCAAGCTGTGTCCCGCACATAGCACGGAGGGTAAGGGAAACCTAGTATTAAGACACTCCATTTTCCACTTTCTGCCAAATTCTTGAGGTATTGCGTGCTAAGTGTTCGCCTGCTTACCAGAGCGAAGAAATGAAAATATTAAATATATTATTTCCTCGAGTGGGAATAGAACCTACAACCTGTCGCATTTACAGTTTACATAGATGGTCTCAATACATTGTTGACAATGTTGGAAATGTATCAAATGAAAATAATCTACATTATGTATATATCGCATCAAAAATATAAATGTGAAAAAGGTAGCCAAGTATTGTATTGTATTGGACATGATGGCAGCTAAAACTAAATAAAAAATATAAAAACAAGAAATAGACTTACATCCATTTCCTCCAAAACCGCTTGCAGTTCCGCTGGCTCGGCACCAGTGAGAGCTGCCCCCAGGTCACTCAGGTACACCGGGTTGTCTACCACACGCTGTCCTTGAGCCAACATGTGGTGGAGCGATTCCCTATATTTACAGAAATTGAAGTTAATGATAAAATCTGTCACCATACTACCATCTCCGCTTTCTGCAGTAATGCGACGGCGGAACGCAACGCCTAATTTTTTATTACCAGAACAAAGAAAATAATATAAATATAATATATATCTTCTGAATAGGTATCAAACCCACTATCATAGTGTTTAGATAAGACACTGCTACCTAACTTTCTTCACTGGATTTAATATATTAGCAGCTTCAAGTAGCTTACTCTGCTACATCTTGTATGTAGCAGAGTAACCAGAGGGAAATTAGATTAAAGACACGGTCACGTCCGTCACTGTGCCACGACTAGCTAGCTTCACGCTGGATCCTGCACATAGCAGGGTAGGCAGAGCGAACCTGGGAACGTAGTGTTAAACACTCCATTCCCATTAAGACACTTCCATTCCACACTTTTCGCCTAATTCTGGAGGCATAACGTATTATTTTCAAATTTATATTGATCTTTCAATTTTACGTGTAAAAAAAATTTTTTTAAAACAATAAAATAATTAATAAAACATGCATACCTGTACAACGGATTCATATTAATAATATCCCGAATAGTCTTAATCACTTCTTGCGTCAAAGCTTTGACCTCCTCATTTTGCTTGAACTTGTCATGCATCATGTTCTCCACTTTAACCATCATGACTTGATCTGGCAATGGCTTTTTATTCTCTTTTTCGACATTCTCTTTCTCCACTTCATTCCTCTGTTTCCTTGAATTACGATGTTTCCGTCTCCGTCGTTCCGCGTCTGACTCTTCACGCGTAACGTTAAATTCCACGTTAAATACAGGAAACTTGAGCTTCATTTCTGAAATATACTCATATATTTCAGAATTGAAGCTGCAAGTTTTAATTTACATAGTATGGCTTAGTTAGTGGAGTTATTAGTGAATTTTTAATGACATTATATATTTATAAATCTTAGATTTATTTTAGGGAGATTTTTGAAGTATTATGTATTATTGAGTTTTGACTGATTTATTAGGTATGCCCAGTCGTGGCGAAGGGGCACAAAGTGTAAAAGTAAACGCAACTAGTTGTGGGTTCGAGTGGGAAATCGAGGAATTGAAATATTTATTTAAATCTGTATTTCCATTCCATTCCATTCCATTTTTTCACTCTGGCAAAGAAGGGCTGGCTGGTCGAGGCACAGTGTGACATTGAATTCCGCCACTCAACGTGCATTGCTTCTAGAATTCGGTGGAAAGTGGGGAATGGAATGTCTTAACACTAGGTTCTCTGCCTACCTTGCTGTGTGCAGGATACAGCATGAAGCTGATATTAGGTAGTAACAATGACATTTGTTTCATTTTTTAGATATCCCTCACATTCACCATAGTAGGCAGAGGGAGCTTTGTTTGAATAAGTCTTAGCTCTACTTTAAGTACAAAATATGGGCTAAAGCTTAGCTATAGTATAACAAGATATACTTAATTGTATCTTATTAATTATAATAATCTTAAGTGACCCTAAATCCTACTTGGAAAAAAATATATATTGTCATTATTTTTTATCAGTAAATATTGTAAATAAACTTTTAAATTCATAATTATCTTCTTGTCTGAGGCCAGTCGTGGCACAGGGGCACAAAGTGTAATTGTAAACTTTACTGGTTATGGGTTTGATCCCCACTTGAGGAAATGAAATATTTACCTATTTAAATTGATATTTCCATTTCTTCACTCTGGTGTCGAGGTAAAGCCTTGTGTTGAGTTCCACCACACAGCGTGCAATGTCTCCAGAACTCAGTGGAAAGTGGGAATCAGTGTCTTAACACTAGACTCCCTCTGCCTACCCTACTGTGTGCGGGATACACATAAGCTGATTTAATTTAAATTTTATTTTATTATCTTCTTATATGCCCATCCACATCCATCTTTATTAATAAATAGTATATTAACATATAATAGAACATTTTACCTGCTGGTCCTGTTTCGATCTCATCCTCAATAAACTGTCCAGTAATCTTTATTCTCCTATGTGCCATCACAACTAATCGTAACTTATAATCCATGTCTTGCATTTCATGTATTTGAGCAAATACTCCCACTTGATGCAAGTCGTCTAAATTTGATACAATATCTGATTTTTCATCTTCTGTTTTACGTAAAAATATTCCTACATATGGTTGATTTAATTTGACCTTCCTTCTGATTAAATCTATTAATGCTGGGTTTGAGATCTATACAGATAAAAAAACTATAAATTCAATACTAATACAGTAAGGTTACATAGATTGTATACAAATAAAAGATAAATATAAAATATTTAAATATTATCAAAGCAGGCACAGTAACAGACTGCATTTATAAATAAAAATTGTGATTGCGGGTTTGATTCCTCTTAGGCCATTTTTTTAATACCATGCTAAGTTAAATATTTTTTTTAATACATTGTGTGTTATACAGAGCAGTATCTTGTGGAAGGCCGAGCATGTTGTCTTGACATTAGATTTTTTCTGCCTTCTATAGAGAAAGGATAAATTGTGAACATAAAAAATATTAAAAGGCTTTACATTTAAAATAATATGTATTAATAATAGTAGTAATAACTTAGAACTTGATATTTTTAGCATTCGTCATACACAATACCTCAATTAACTTAATAAATCTTGGAAACACTGGATTTCTATTAATTGCTATGACAGGTACTTGAGGCCACACTTCTGGCACAGCTACTGTGGCTGGCAATTGACTTGAGAATAAAGGTGTTTCATCTTTTACTTCTACCGCTGGCTCCTCGTCCTCAGGATCATTTTTATTACCAGTTGAATATTGACGACTGCTTAAAATCTATAGTGATTTAATCGTAAATTAAAAAGATGTTATAATTAATAAGTGAAGCGACAAATGTCACGATACCTTATAAGATTTTAAAAATCTTATTAGGAATAATTAAAATACTTTTATAGCAATGAAACAAATCTACATACTATTGTTACTTACCTGCTTCGAAAGAAGGAAATCTCTATTATAACTACATATTCGTCCCTCTTTTAATCCGTAAATATTAAATTGATTTATTAACTTCTGTTTCACCGGTCTACGATGTAAATATGATGCAATTTTTGTTACATTTCTACTTATTTGTGTCGATGGCCTTAGAGCTGGATTGAAAAGCACAGTATTTCTTACTACTGCACTTGCTGTGTGCATCTTTTACTTTGCAACTTACAGTTTAATTAATATGTAATACTTTTCATATATATTTTGTTAAATAATATCTATAAAAGGTTATTTTTCCAGATTCTTCAAAGTTCAAATCCCCTACTGTCAAGCTACAAACATGTCATTTTGACATAGTGATAACTTGATAAGATTACAGACTGACAATGGGGAGAATACAGACATACAATTTCATTCACTTTGGAAAAAATAAAAAGGAAAAGATCTAATCCTAAGGTCCTAGTTAAATTCTATAAACTTAGATTTTTTGACTAATTATATAAGTTTTTTGTATTAAGCATCTCTAGATTTTTAAGTAAAACATCCGGGTAAAATCTGGGGTCGGGACTCAAAATTGACACTGACATATTACATTACATTTGACATTGACAGTCGAATGTGAAGCAATGTGGAAAACAAAATAACCTTTGGCTTTTTATGTTCTTTTATAAACAATATTAATGAAGTGCTTTAACTTATTAAGAAGAAATTTTACTTCGGTTATGATAAAACTTTTACATAAGTTGTTGTATTATTGTATATCTAGTATAGTGATATACTTAAAGTAAATATAAACAAACATTCTTTTAGAATATTGTGAAAATGAACGTATCAGGAAAAAAAGATAATACTAAATGCATTATAGAAGGACAAGCAGAGATACGTTTAACATCAGAAAAAGTGTTCTATAATCCTGTGCAGGAATTTAACAGAGATCTAAGTATAGCAGTATTGAATGTATTTACCGAAGATTACAAAGCTGAAAAGCTTGCAAAAGCGCTAAAAAGCATACAAAAATTGTCTAATAATGAAATCATAGAAGATAGAGTAGGAAACACTGAAGATTCTGGGGTGTGTCTTATATTGTTTTTAAATCACTTTATGTATTACAACATTTAATATAATATCTAATTTTAAATCTTTTTCTTATACTTTAAGATTGAGATACCTGTTACAATCCTAGAAGCCTTATCAGCAACAGGACTGAGAAGCATTCGGTATGCAAAAGAAGTTCCAAATGCTACCAAAATAATTGCTAACGATTTCTCCAAACAAGCTGTGGAGACAATACAGTCAAATGTTGTACATAATGGTGTAGAATCTATTGTTGAAACAAGTCTTGACGATGCTTGGTAAGTTTTTTAACTCTGTTATTCTAGTGTTGAGTCACTGAGTTCTCTGCTTTCTGTCTTATTTCAAGAGACTTCATATTATAAAGGAAATCAAAATTATCTGTTTACTTCAATGAGGATGCAACTTACAATGTGTTACAGTCGGATGGCATCCCACTGTGCCATAGTCAGAATTGAAGAAGCTTCAAGTTAGAGTTTATTCATTTATTTAAAAATAGTAAATAACACTTTAATAATATTTTCAAATATGTATCATATACATACATACCATTATTATATTTATTATATTAAATATGTAGTTTTTTTGTAGCATTCTAATGTACAAACACAAGCACCCATCAAAGAGGTTCGCAGCCATAGATCTTGACCCTTATGGCTCTCCTACAATATTTCTTGATGCAGCAGTACAAAGTGTACAAGAGGGTGGTCTATTACTTGTAACAGCAACAGATATGGCAGTTTTGGCTGGAAATGCACCTGAAACATGTTATAGCAAATATGGTGCTATTAGTTTGAAAACTAAATGCTGTCATGAAATGGTAAATTTTCTTTTTTTCCTTTTTAGTTGTTGCTTTTGAGTTAATAGAGGTAACATTGAGTTATGGTACTCAATTACCCACTGACCTCCTAAATTGCGATTGGCAGAACTTAAGTCTTTGTCTTTTAGAAGGGAAAAATAAAAATTATAAGTGAGGAGTAAACTGAAAATCATTGTGTTTACAGTCTTATGCTGTTCCACTATTTTATTAAAGACAATAAATTAATATCAAATATATTTTATTCTTGGTACTGAATTCTACGATTTTCTTTGACTATTGCAAAGTGTTTGAAATGTTTGACTAATTTGTTTAAAGAGTATCATTTAAAATATTTGATAAATGCCTGTAATATATTTTTTTCAAAATTCTTTAAGTATAATCATAAACTTTCTTTATTTTCCAGGCACTAAGAATATTACTACAATGCATAGAGTCGCACGCAAACAGATATAACCGATACATTGTACCGTTAATAAGTTTATCTGCTGATTTTTATACAAGGGTGTTTGTTAAAGTTTATTCTGGTGCTGTACATTGTAATAAGACAATAAGGTAAGTAATAACATATTTATACATGAATACATATTTTAAGTGTATATTTTTATTGTAAAACATTATTATATTTAATTATCTTTTTGTTGCTTCATGTGCAATTTTTTAATTATTTTATCTACTGTACAATATATACATTGTGCAGTATCCAAAGAGAACTCAGTGTTAAGACATGTGCTCCCAACTTTCCTTTTGAATTAAATTAAGACATTGCAGTTTTAGTGGACATGGGCATTGGCAATAATGGACCGTCCGTGCTTAGCCCAGAATTTATACCAAATATAAGTTAAGCCTAAAAAAAGCATTTATTTACAAATCATATATAAATTTGGACATATTGGAGTTCAACCAGCGCCTCTTGGGAACCGACCAAACACTCCATTCTGCTCCAACGGTGTTATTCCACAATTTAAAAAAAAATTCTTATTGCTTATGCTAACAACATAAATAAGTTGTAACAAGTGTATAAGAATTACGAAGTAGCTTGATAAGAACGTAAGGTTTAGTGGTGAGAGCGTTTGGACGATTGCCAACAAACGCGGTTTCAAATCCCGCGTTTAAATTTTTGTTTTCTAAATATGTATTTTTTTCCTGACTGTGGAATAACACTTTAAAAATGTAAAAAAAAAAACATTTACACCTTAAAGATAAGTTCAAAGCTGAATGTCCCCCCGGAAAATATCTGAAAATGATTCATATCCTCGAGTGGGGATCGATTTTACAACTCTGCCCCACTGCACCAACAGCTAATAAAATAATTATTTAACATTTATTTGACAGTAAATTATCAATGGTATACAATTGCGTGGGCTGTGACAGTTTTACCCTACAACCGCTAGGTGGACATAAACCTAATCCAAATGAAAGCAATCCGGCAAGAGTTAAAACATTTTTACCTCTGGGACCTATGGTGGGACAGAAATGTGATAATTGTGATCAGAAACATCATGTGAGTTATTATTATTTAAGAAAATGCTATTAAAGTTAAGATCTCTGTTCTCCGCTTTTACCCGAATTTAAGATATTGCGTGTTGAGTGACGGCACTCGAAAACGTAAAAAAGGGCAAATAAAAATAACTTATCTTCGCTACGTGGGGATTGAACCCGCATACGTCGTGTTTACAATCCAATCCATAGACAAATTATAACAAACATTTAAGAATTTCGACGTAGCCCCAAAATATGGCTTAGCTTAGATGATCAGACCAAAGCAAATGTGTTAAATTTTTTATGTTTCCTAAAATAGTGTGGTATAACACAATGTTAAAAATATTAAAATTATTATGAAATGTTATTTTATTTTCAGCTAGGAGGTCCAATATGGTCAGCACCTATCCATGACGCAGACTTTGTAGACAGGGTGAAAGCGTATTTACACAAAAATCCCTATATCTTTGGCACGGCCAAGAGGATTGATGGTGTACTGTCCGTCATAAATGAAGAACTGCAAGATTCTCCTTTGTATTATTCTTTGGATAAAATGTCTGGACGTGTGCATTTACAAACTATGCCTATGTTGGTCATGAGGTAGGTTATAATATATTTTATTTCACTTTACTCAAAATAGAATAAGTAGATAATAGATTAACTGTATTTCAAGGAAATAATTCACAATAGTAGTTCCTGAGATTAATATGTAAAGTCAAACAAACTCTTCCTTTTCACATACTATTATGGATGATGCAAGTCTTCAGATATAGTAATTGTCATTTCTCTACGTTAAAGATATATTAAAAAGACAAATAATAAAAGCAGAGACCACCATAGGTGGCATTACATACTTGTTTGTACAGGTAACAAGAGAAGACACGGGTCATTGAGTTCTGCAACTCAACACTTAAGTAATGTCTCGAAAATTTATCGGGAATGGAGTGTCTTAACTTTAAGTTTCTTGCTTTCTGCATACTCTGCTACATGAAAGATACATGCATGACCCTAAAAATAAAAAATATATTATATAAATCTATTTTTTCTTTGGTTTCAGATCAGCAATTTTAAATGCAAGATACAAAGTGTCATACTCTCACGCCGCCAAAATGTCAGTGAAAACAAACGCACCACCACACTTTGTGTGGGACATTATAAGAAGTTGGGAGAAAATGTATCCCGCTAAGCCTGAAAAGTAAGAAATATTGTAATTTAAAAAAAATAATGTATATATATTTTTATTAAATGAATAAAATTTTAGCTTAACGGAACTTGAACCTGCGCCTCTCGGACACCGTCCAAGACTAGTACAAATACGGCCATGTTCAAATTATTGTTTCTTTTTTAAAAAACTATTTTTTTTGTATAAGTGTGAAATACAACATTTTGAAAATTATAAAAAAAAAATGGGTATAAATACGTTAAAGAATAATGACTAAAAAGTATTTCATTACTTGGAGGCCATTGTGATAATGTGGGGTGATGGTGGTATAATTTTAAGGTAAAGTGCGGTATTAAGCTCCGCCAAGTATTACAGACTGTCTAGAAATCAGGTGAAAACTCTTTCAGGTAGAAACTTCATTCAAACATTATTTGACTCTGCCATTAATTAACATTTATTGGCAATGCTTATTAAAACTCTTAACATTTATTTTGTTTTGAATTGTTATAATGTTATAAAAATAGCTTTGTTTATTACTAACTAATTGAACAATTTCTGTTTCAGAATAGTATTAGATTTAGTCGCGAAGGCTATATTGTCTAAGGAAATAACACACAATATAGACTTCACTGACAATGCGTGTGCAAATCCAAATAGTCGAAAGAGGGGACAATTGAGGTTCCAGTTTAACCCAACTCCGCACTGGGGGCCGGGTTGTAGGGCTGTTGTTAAGTAAGTTCATTTTTTGTTTCTTAAATAGGGTATAAATTAGTCAACTCACTAATAAAATCCTTTAAATATATAGGGTTATATTTTTGTATAAAATACAGATCTGCATAAAATAGCTAATAGTTATATTATTTAAATACTTTGAATATAGTTTAGGTTACATTAAATAACATACAAAGATTTTAGTACAATAGAGTTTTATTTGTATGTCAAAATTTATTAAAAAATTATGAGCATTTTAGTTTTATTTGCGGCTATATTTTTATTTAAACTATTGTACATTGTTGGGAACAGTGCCCTGTGCCTACTTGGGAATACTGCCTATCCTAAGTTAAATAAATAAAAGAGTGGACTGTATTCTTATATATACCAACGCCCACGCGCAAACTCAGGCGCATTGTCCTCAACATACATATAATTTATTATTTATTGTGTACATTTCATTTATTTGTAAACCAAAAGTAAGTATAATAAATATAATTTAAATTTTGTTTTAGTGTCGGCGAAGAGAAAATGTCTAAGGCAATTCGTAATCAAAATAAAAATACGAAAAAACGAGAGCACTCCTCGTCAAGTGATAAAGATCCACGAAAGAAAATAAATGCTGAACCGGAAGTAACAAATATTTAATAAATGACATATTATATTAATAATTTTTGGCAGTTTATTAATTTCCCTTTATAATTTTATAAAACAAACTAAATAATCATTTTATTAAATTCATCCTTGATTAATAAATGTCACCGAAAAGATTAAGTGTATTTTAAAAGAATAATAGAATAGAATAATATACTTAATATGTAAAAATATAAACTATCGGACCACTCGCGGCTTCGCCCTTATACGATCTATAATACTTTTATTATGCATTTGCCAACAGATTAATAGATTAAATCATGAACAACTTGTGTTCGTAATTCTGAGGAAGTGCAAACAGTACGTTGCCACTTGAAAGAGCTGCAAAGGCGCCCTCCACGGGACTCGATCCTAGGTTGGCAGCCGTAAACAGAGCGTTGAATTCTTTAAATTTAACATTTCCTCGAAAAATATACGTCAAATTTACATGCTATAAAAGCCAAAGTTTATCTTCATAAAATTTGCTTGAAGATTTCATTGCTCGTGAGTTTCAATATATTTGTCAAATAAAGGCGATGAAATATCATCATGCAATTTTTGTTCAAAATGTCGTATGAAATTAAGAAAATAATATATATTTCTAGCTTTAACATGACAAATTACAGAACGAAATTGAATATAATGCGATCAATTTCCAACACAAGGAAATGTCATTTTATTCGTACAAATTGGACTTCGTAGATGCTTTTCAAAAGAGTCGTATTATCTGTATGACAAAATTGTCAACTCTAATCTAATGTCATTTCGTGTTACGTTTTATTGTGGGATAGTGCTTCACAACATTCAAAGGGCAAAATAAATACAATATTATAATTTGTAGGTAATTAATAAAAGGCATTATCATATCCGTTTATGTTTACTCAAGCTTCGCACGTGCTGTGGCAGTTATCGTATTATGGTAACATGTTTATTGTCTTGTGAACTCGACCTTTTTTAATCGGAGTGATTTATTTTGCCTAATTAGTTTATTTCCTCGATAAAAATGCATCTACAGACTTTATTGATTGTTGTGGCTCTTTCTTTTGCACGTGGACAAGACAGAAAAGTAAGTTACGTTTTGTTCGGTAATTGTTTTTGTTATCAAACCACCCCCCAAATTTTATCTCTTTGTTCTATTTGAATAAATTAAAACTATACTAGCATACAACTAATGTTTCATTATAGAATCTCATTGTTTGCAACAAATATTAAGATGATTTAATTGAAACATGTATTTTAGTAACATTGTGATAAATTAAAAAACAAATTATTATAAATAATATTTTTTTTACTGGAAGCGAAATTCTACAAGTCTATCTAAAGAAATTAATAAGTATAGTACAATTTTCTAGATTACATCAAATCTTAATCCTGGATGCCAGAGCTGTACAAAAGAAACCACCTTAGTATATGTAAAATGTGATGGTAATTCTGATGTCATTCATCAAATATGGGACTTTACCAGGCATACACCCACTGTCATATTTGCTATAGGAAGCTTAAATTCCACATTAAATGTAACTTGGGACAGGATGTTACCAAAGACCATATCTGTATCAGAAAAACCCATGTACAGTTTTGCGACTGCAATTGACAAAGTAAGTTAAATTGTACATATCATATTTCTATTTCAGGGAATTGATAAAAAACTGTGTGTGTCTAGATGTTAACTTTTATCCATTTGCATTGTTTTTAATAACACAATACTTTCCAATTATTCAGTTACCAGTTATCTTAAAAGAATGAAACTAATAAACTTTAAATTTTTTCATCATTTTAAAAAGTCTGGAAATTGAAGGGATTTATAATAGTAATATCCCACTGTGTCACAATGGCCTTGACTAAACTATTTCTCAAAACTAAAAATGAAATTTTTTATATTTATTAAATACAATATACAATTACAATGAATAAAGGAAGTAAAATAAACCTAATTTAGGTATGTAAATGTGGTCTATGATTCACAGACAACTAGCCTACATTATTCATGCCACATTAAATAGAGAATCTATTTAATGTGGCTATATAATGTTATAACAATTATTGTGATTACATAACAATAATTGTTATAATATTATATCAAATTAAAATATTATATCAAAGGATTTATTAGAAATAGTATTTATATATTTTTTATACTAAAGAAATATATATAATAAAGTAACTATTATTTAAAACAGGCGCTGTACTCTGGGATTTGTGATAGTTTTATTCAGTGTTGCACTATTTTAAACCAACTGTAAAAGGAGGAGGTTATTGATTCAACTGTATTTTTTATGTTTGTTTTGATTTTTGAATAATACATGTACAAAGCAGGGTATGCAGAGAGTGAAAAGACATTTTTATTCTCTATTCACCCCTCAAATTTAATACATTGCATGTCAAGTGCTACTGCCAAACCTTACTTTGTACTTCCTAGAGAAAGCAAATGAAAGTAATTAATTTTCCTGAGTGGGGATCTAATTCATAACCATTACTTTTAGTACCATTAGTTATACAATATACCACTTGGTCTTGTTTTAATAGATTAAAATTTAAAATATCCGTTCCCCACTCTCCACTCAATTCTGGAGGTATTGCATGTTGAGTCGTGAAACACCAAAGTGAAGAAAGGAAAATATAAACTTAAATTAATATTTCATTTCCTCGAATGGGGATCAAACCCACAACCAGTTCTATTTACAGTCACACTCTGTGCTCCTGAATTATGGTTCGCCTCATCCAGTAGAATAAAGAGATGATACATTTTAATTGTAAATTTTCCCTAGATTTGGACTTAAATTTATAATGAGCATGTGAAAAGATCAAATTTCTACAGTATTAAATACGTTAAAATATTTCGTATCTTCATTTCAAAACATGGCCTAGATGTAAATTGATATACATATTTATTTAAATTGCAAACTTGCTATTTCATTGAATAAGTAAGTTAATAAGTAACATTGTATTATGTTTTTTTAATTAAATTTCTTTAATAAGATTTCATCTTTAACCCAGTTTATGTTGAAATCAGACTATTGTGAAGTTGTAGTTTCTAGACTAGTAACATAATCAATAGGGGTTATTATTCACTACATTATATGTAGGTTAGTCTATATTTTATATTTCAAAGCCAAAAAATTTATTTGGTTTAATATACTAATATTGGGAACTACTGGTTACTGGCTGGCTGGCTATGATTTTATGTTATTTATTTATTTCAATGTAACCCACCGTATTTAGGCACTTAGAATGTGTTCATAAAAACTTTATTCCATTTGTTGCCACCAGCATAGCAGCAGGTAAACCCTAATTAACATTAAATATATAGGTATGTCTAAACTTTGCAAATGTTTAAAATTAATTAAGAAACCACACAGATATTTCCGAAGACATTGAAACTTTGTAAATTATACTAATCATTAAAAAAAAAATTAAAACAAATGTATAAATTCCTTTTGCATTTTAAAGTTGATATATCTGACACTTGATACCTTAATCTCTTTGCATTATGGAGGGTGTGAGTTGATGAGTTCATGTTCCACTATGTGAGAATTAGTTAAGTGAGGCCTTTGCAGTGCAAATAGAATGCAATGGCTATCTATGGCTTCAGGTTAAAAAGGAAAAGGTTAAAATCTGCTGGGTAGGCGGAGGGAATCTAGAGTTAAAACATTCTGTTCTCCAAGCCCCATCCAATTTAGAGACATTGTGTATTCAGTTGCAATACTCAATGAAAGAAAGATCATTTATCAATCATTCTTGAGTGGGGATTGGACCCAAAACCAACAAGATTTTTTTGAAGAAGCATATTAGGTTGCCGAATGTGCGAAAAGCAAACAAGGGAGTTTCATAAATTGATGCACCAAAATGCAATTAATACAACTTATTTATTTTTTCTAGCTTCAAACAGTATCTCTCACATAGCAAAAGTTATGAATACTATAAAAGAATACTTTGTTCCAGCTTTATGAATATGATGATTTAGATGACAGTGGTCATATAGAACCAAAGTTCCCCCAAAGGGAAGTCAGACTTAACAGTATGGTGTGGCATCTAAATGAAAGCAAATTGACTGACAAAGAAGCTATGGTGCACATCTATGGGGTAGTAGATGATAATAGACATGGGAAACATGGGATTGTTAATATTATGGTAAGTAACGATTTTTTTTCAATTTTTTTTAAAGATTTACAATAAAATATACCTTCTATGAAGATTAACACCAATTTATATAAAGATTTACCAAGTCTGCCTATACAATTACTAGTAAAATCTAGTTGTTTAAATAAATTTGTTATTTTGATATAAATTGAAAAATCCCTAATTTGGATTGGAACACACAACTATCGTGGTCAGTCAATAACAACACTAAGTGCGCCATGATAGTGTCATATTAAAATGAAATCACGCTGTATCCCGCACACAACAGGGATGTTAAGACACTCCGTTTCCCACTTTCCGCTGACTTCTGGGCGTATTACGTATTGAGTGGCGAAACTCAGCGCCGCTCTTTGCTTCGACACCAGA
>FASU01000565.1:1852-12019 GCA_001486225.1 Heliconius pardalinus sergestus | reverse complement strand
TGTTTATATTTCTACGTGTCATATACTCACAATTAATTTTGTTTTTAAATTCTGTACTCCCAAATTATGATAAGAATATGCCTAATATTAATTTCTTTTCTATTGGAAGAAGTTTACATTTTTCAAACAGAAAGTCATTATCTATTTTCTCTTTGTCAAAATTTTTATTAATAAGAATTTTTAGAAATCTTCTTTGTAGATCTTTTATTTTGTTTATATAAGTGTTAAATGTAAGACCGTAACATTCAAGTCCATATGACACCACAGATTCTGCTAGACTATGATATAGTATATAAAGAACGTATTTAGGAGTAGAATAACGTAATTTCTTAAAGTTACTCAATATAATTCTTAATTTATTACAAACACTAGATACTTGAGTTTTCCAATTAAAACAATCATCCAAAAATATGCCTAAATATTTATGTTTTGTCACAATTTGGAAGGTAGTCTTGCTGTTAAGAGTATGTAATGTAATGAGTATGTGAAAAACAGAGTGTTTTGACAATAGGTTCTCTTTTTCTATCCTGCTATATGCGTGATACAGCGTGAAATTTAAAAAAATAATTAAGGTAAGCTATATCTCGTTGAAGTCTAAACTACGTAGAACGAGAAACGCTTATTACGTAACAACATATGTATGTATGTATTTAACGACAAATACTCGACATGGATTAAATTCCTAGCAAGTGCTCAGAAATCAATTAAATTGATTAAAATTGTTGTGTATTTTATATAACCATATGTAATCTAAACTAATATTATAAAACTGAATATTTTGTTTAGTTAAGCGCAGTAATCGTCGGAACTAGGTACTGGTTCGAATAGTAATAGTATCTGTGTTTATTTATCTTAAAACGGAACACTAAATCACTACATTCTGCATTTTCTGATCTCGTAGATATTATAAGTGCATCATAGTGTATGACAGCTGAGAAGCACCTATTAAAGCGGTGGCCATTTTAAAGAGAAAAAGACAAAGACAAATCTGACAAGTTAAGTGACTACTCTCTCCGCTCTCGACTCGAATTCTACTATTCCGGAACGAACCGGTTGAGTGCCGGAACTTAACACCGTACCTATTTTGTATTGCTAGAGAGGACTGAGAGACCACAATTGCTTATCAAAACTTCAGCATCAATCCTATTCATATGTATTTATATGGATATGGACCAGAATGCTCTAAGTAAAGCAAATATATCGTAATTCACAGCTCATTCTTATTTAATGTGAAAGGTGGTTAACGCAGAAACTTGCGATTTTTATACCTTATTTCTTTACATACTTTGACATAGTAAAGTATAAATAAAGACAGTACAATTATTAGTATATACGGAACGTTACGGAAAGAAATTTGTAGTTGAAAAATAATAGAATTTATCAATTTAGAGACTCGGCACTTTTCTACATTTTTTTAATACAAGAATGTCTTACGTATGTCTTGTCTTAAGTCTACACTAACCCCATATACTATTCAGGATCGTTGTTACTAATATATATACTTGTACGCGTAATCGGGAACGTATGGTTGGATTTACGCCTTATATCACTTTATTAGTACATTTATACTGTTTGATCTATCGAGATTTATCGAACCTAGGACTTATTTGGAATAAAATAGCTTACGACAGGCTTCGTTAACTTCTATTCTAGTACATCAGCTTCAGTACATAGACTATCAAACAAAAGCAAATTTTCAAATTATAATATTAGCACAGGCAAGCATTTATTTACTCGAAGAGGAAATGAATCCACGACCACCATACGACGGCTTCAATTAGTCCAACATCTCTAAACAAAGGTGTAAAACTGTTAAATAAAGATTTCAAAACAATTACTCGCTAAACATTCCCGACACGAGCATCGAATTTGTATAATTGCCGTCAATATGATAATCATTGGTTGAGCGTGAGATCTCAAGGCACCAGATAAAACCATTATAATTCTGTATACATTGACGTTTTTCTTTACAAAGAGAATTATTCCTAAGTAAAATACTTTAATGTAACAATCAATGTAAAGCGAATATCGATCTTTGACCGATTATTTTGTATTGTCGTGATGGTTTTGCTAAATCGATTATAATTGCGCTATTCGATTAACATAAATTCTACCTAGTTAAAGTACTTACTTGCATTATATCAATTGATTGTTTTTCTCGCTGTAGTATTATCCTATTAGCTAGATACAATTGTGGTACCGTTGTAGCTTGCATGTCTAAATACAATGAGTGCAAATTCAAATTCTTATAAAACGGACGAAAAATTATGAAGATCTTTGGCCGTCGCGTCGTCGTGGTGAAGGCAGGAGATGTGATTGTAAACGTGATTATTACATTGATTTTTTTTTGGCTCTATTAAACAATGCACGGGGTTTATTTCCGCCACTCAACACATAATGTCTCCGAAATCGGACGGACAGTGAGAAAGTGAGTTTCTTAACTGTATATAGGCATACGGACAAAGCGTGAAGCTGCTTCACAATATAAGCATATTCAATTTTTTAAATGAATCATTCAAAGCAATAAATTAAACTATAAAGTAAATAAACATAAATACAAATCGTCCAAATACGTACGTTAATCGTTTATTAAGTAATTTTAATTGAGCAAATTATCATTTTTACTGTATCTTTATACAGAACGGTACATTTGTGAGTTATTCGAAGTATGCCAGTCTGGTACTATTTTTTTGGTATTTACTTTAATTATTTGTAGATAAAATTTATACAATTTGTATTAAATTATATAATAGTAATTTTGTAATATTTTGGTGTTTTTGTCGTCTTTTTTAATTGTTCGACCTATTTTGTTACATTTTTATATAATAAACATTGAGTTTAGTATGCTTATTTTTTATTTCTATACAAATCACCTTTTAGTTTTGTAGATCGAGATAGTGTTGTGTGAAGACACTCCATACTCCACTTTCTACTAAACTTTCGAGACATTGGTTGTTGAGTGGCGGAATGGCTACCAGAGTGGTGAAAAGATAATAATATTTTGTATGTACTATAGTTAAGTAACTTATATATTTCTATCTTAAGTAAAACTAGCAAAAAAACTTCCTATTTCTAAAAAAATCCAAAATGAAGTGCAATAAAATAAAATAACACATTTATTTTTAAGTGAACAGTTTTGAAAACGAGGTTATGACCAGTCAAGTTTCACAAAGAACGCAAGGTGTCTCGACCCCAATGCTCGAGTGCATCGTATATCTACGTTTTATATAATATAGTAAGTAGTTAAAGAAGTATTTACTAAAGTAGAAAAAGATATGATAAAATTGTAAGTAATAATATAAATCTATATATAATAAAAAGCTTTTAAAAAATGTACCTGATCGCTGTCAGTACGTGGAAGATATATGACAAGAACTGTTATTGTTGCTTAGATGATACAATAATATTATACTGCCATCGAGCTGGTCTGATGATGGAGCCAAGATTGATGATGGGTTTCTTCAGAGGTTACTATAAACCAGTCGAGCCTATTTTTATTTTTTTAAAACAAAAAAAAATCGTGAAATATATTTCATTTATTTAAAGTGCAAGATATCTATGAAATATTTTTTACCTGTCAATAGTGAGTGATATGTTCTTGAACACGTTTAGAAAGTTTTTCGTTCAGACGTTCAGAGTTTGACACGTGACGTCTAAAGTGTCGACGACAATTATTTCAATTAATTGTAATCGGCTATTAGCGGCCAGTATGAGAGGACTTATAATTGCGATCGATTAAATGTATAGATGGGATAAACAATACCAATATAATACCTGTATACACAATACCTACATATACGTGAATTCTTTCAATATAAGCGTATACTCTAAATTATACGGCGGAATGTGAGGAACAGAGTGCTTTAACACAAGGTTCCCTCTGCCTCCTCTGCTGTATGCGAGATAGCGTGAAGCTGTTTTTTTTTAAATTCTAAATAATCTTTACTTTTGTGTTAATATTTTAAGGAAAAGTTCGGTATGTTGCCACTTTAGATTATCTTGAGCAGCGTTATTATACGTAAAAACGCTCTTGCATCCGCTTACTTAGTTTCAACTGAGTAGTTTTAATAGTGTCGAAATAAAGCGATTGTAACATACGGACATCAACATAGGCATATCGACAATTCTGTGTTCAACCAATAGGCTACGGAACCCTAACAATCGAATTGACTCTCCCAAGCTAACACCCAATTCATATTTTGATTTATACTCACAAACAGACAGTCAAAGCAATATTGTCAAAGAGGACTTGTGGCAAATATGTATCATGCCAAATAGATAAAACCTTTGTACCACATTCGTCCTGGCTGACGTCACGTATTGTCACCAGGTCGTTCACACTTGAGTGATGGTCGCGACGTGATGGCTGAAGTTCCTACTTGGCATCTAGCGACAGACAGACGCCATATATTAATATAATGAAAATATTATAACTATTTATTATACTACCAGTAGCTAACACCAACGAGTGACTATCATAATTTTGTATGAACATCCTTTAGAAAATTATTTTTATTTGCATCATGGGACAAGTCCGATTTTTATTAAAATATAACTTTCAGCTTCGAAGCCAGTCGTGGCGCAGGGCACAAGTGCGTGACTGAATGTTTCCAGAAGTTCATATTCTCATGCTATGTTCTTATAAGGAAATTTAATAAAAAAACATGTTTAATTAACATTATCAATAATAATTTCCCACAACACTAACGTGGCAACCCTAAAACAACAATTACACGTCGAACAAGTAAACAATTGTACACGTATAAAAAAACGAGTCGATCAATCGAAACGGAGAATAGCTCTGTACGAGCGCCATATTAGGAGGTTGTAATAACGAAAGTGGGTAGTCGCTTCACGCAACGAAACTAGGCAAAAACCGGTCGCCATCACTCCGTGACGTGAAACTTTTTGCGAGTTGCCAACGGTGAATGCGTAGGTCAAATAAAAAACAATATAATTATATAGAAGTTATAATTTTTGGTCTAGCTCTAAGTCTAGCCTATCTAGGAAAAGGTGAGGTGAAATTTGTTTAGTTGATTTCTCTTTAGATATGTTGGTATTCTTCTTTTGGTTTTCAATATGTCATGGGATTTATTATGAGAAGTTTTCTTATTACGGAATATTCTACATACACTCTGATGACAAGACAAAGAGCAGCGTTGAGTTCCACCACTTAATTTTGGTTAAGTTCCCTCTGCCTACTCTACTACATGAGGAATATAGCGTCCAGCTAAAATAAGGACCCATTAGGTAGATTTTGATTACCAGAAGTAGGTCCATTTACTAATATTCTTTGCTCTAAATTTGTTTAGGCTAAGACTAGATTAACAGTTGCTAAGGCAATTGAAAACTTCGACATAATTGGTAATAATGCTTGTCTGGTTAATTAAATATTAATCGCCTGCAACCTTTGATTGAGTGATTGCTGAAATATGAATTTTTAGGCTACTATGTTATTGATACTGTTTAAATTGTAAAACTTGTTTGTAATTTAACGCTTCTATAGAGTTGGCTTATTTAAGTATAGCTTCTATTTCAATTAATATTTACTATCAGAATAATTATTAAAAATTTTGTACTAAAATTGGTTATGTATTGCAGTAAAAGTATATTTCAAGATAAGGAAAATATATATCACACTTTTCTCCTAATCCAAGTGGGATCAGGAGAAGAGAGCATACCAATAGATCGTCTCTATCTTTCCGTGAAAATTAAAATATATTTTATTGATCTAAAAATCTACGTAATGTGTAACAAGTATCAAAAAATAAAACAGTATAAAAGAGCAAGGCTACCTACAACTTACGAGGGCGACTTAACAACATAGAATTTTAGTGAAAAATTGTACAGATCATAATTTTTTTGGCAACAACACTCAAAAACTGGCGTCTCTCAACGGAGCGTGCATGAAATATGCCGCTTTAGAGCAATTAGATGATTATCTTTCGCTGATTAGAATTAAAAACTTGTAGGAGTGATGAAATTTAAACCAAAATATTTAGAAATTAAAGCTAAACGGTACTGTTTTAATGAGAATATTGCATTTAAAGGCATTGAATATAACAGCTGCGACTATTAAAACGATTTGTTAAGCAAATAAAATAGCCTCACGCTTTTTCCCGCATAGCAGGATAGGCATCGGGGACATAGTGTCGAGACACTCCTTTCACGATTTTTGCCCAATTTTCGAGAAATTGTGTACTGTTGACTACCAGACAGGTGTTTGATTAAATATTTGATGAAAAATTTGGTAATGAATCTAAAAGAACCCGTCGACATTTAAAACTTATTTCATGAAAAATCCTCCAAAGAATTGAAATCGTAACCCAGAATTATACGTACTAACAATATAATAATTAAACATAAAAAAAAAGTAAAAAACAATCATCATAATAACTTGTACACGGCAAATATATTATTTTTAATGATTTTTATCATCCAAAAACATAGACGCGCTCATCGTGAAGTACAATAACGAAATAATAAAACAATAACTTCACTTTATGGCTATTATTTACGGAGATTACAAGCTGACGTGTATTTTTGTGTGATGGCTGCGTTAATTAGTATAGTGTCTTGTAAAGTGATATGCACAGTGCTAGATAAGATATGGATTTTAGATGTAGAGCTTTCTGTAATAATTATTGAAACTTTTTATTTAATTCACGCTTTATCGCTAGTAGGGCTAGTCAGAAAGGACGGAGCGTGAATCGCTATGGTCTGTATATCTGTTTTCCCTCAACCACTGTCGTCAACCTCGTCTTACATGTCTTTAATTTTTTTTAATATTGCCTTCCAGTGTAATCGATACTGTTCTCGAAAGTAAACAGTGTTCTCTGTCATATAAATCTCTGTAATATAAAATGAAGTGTTTTCCATAAGTGTAAAGCATAAAATATAATATTATAGCATAGCTCATACTAATTTTACTTATGTATATATAATCAGTGGTTGGCAACCTTTAACAGCGCAGTCAACCGTCGTTGCAGAACTTGCGCCTTAAAGTGGCCATTGCCTTACAGTAACAATAGAAGGGCAATTATTATGAAATATTATATAAAGTTAAATTATTATACGAAATTCTACTTATTATATAATATCATTATATATAATAGAACATTATAACTTATTATAATAATTATTTTTTAGATAAGTGTGTACCTGCTGATGTTATTATGATGCAAGTAGGGTGTCTTAAAAGCGAAGATTCCCTCGCTCCCTTTTTAAATTTATATAAAACACTAAAGCTTGTAGTACTGGTAGTGATAAGAGAAGCATTGTTTAAAATTTTGTACTTTAAAAAAAAAATAAACGGTATATTTAGTGAATTTTTCGCCTTCTCTCCATCTCTAGCGGGGTAGCCAAAGATAACGGAGCACCTAATATTTCAGACTCTGCATACTTCTTTCGCCTCGTCGACTGTCATCAACCTCTTCATATATACTTCCTCTTGTTTTTTACATGGCCTTTCTTTAGTATCAGATTATGTGTTCTTGAAGTTCAAGCGAGGCCACCCCCAGTCTTTCTAACATTGCACTTAAACATCTAATAAATAAATTTATTATTGAAGAAGTCGTTTAATTATTTACATATTCATTACTAAAAGATTTATTTGCGAAACAAAATATCGTAAGAAATAAACTTTAGAAATTGAGACGAATACATTAATGACATTTATAATTCGATAAACTTTCTATTTTTTTGTCAACTTTACACTGTATCCCGCATATTGCAGGGTAGGCAGAGGGATCTTAGTGTTAAGATATTTTGTTCCCCCTCTTGCTGAAGTTTCGAGGCATTGCGTGTTTAGCGGCGGAACTCAACACCGCGCTTTTGCCAAATCAAAAAAAAAGTTATTGAAGAAATAAATAATAACGGCCTTTTTAGTTATAAACTTCAAATCTTGTTATAGCGAAATATCTTAAAATATCTTTCAAAATACATATTAATGAGCAGTATTTCACAATAATGTTTTTATCCATTAGTAGTCGCTCTTTATTTTGCTTGAGTGAACATTTAGACATAAAATGGAAGATCTCGTTTTTCTCTTTCCCGTAGGAATTTCAAGAAATACTCTCTCATCACTCTCACTTCACTCAATAACCTACATACTACATTAACCTACACAATAAGTTTCTCCTTTCCAACTCCAGTATTTTCATTTGTTAGTGACTTAATAACGGAACACTTTTATACCTATATATAGATATATACCATTCTCTACATTTAACCACTTAAACTATTATCTAAAGTACGCCATAAATAAAGTGAAATTTAACATTTATTGAAAAACATCCATTTTTAACCCACAGGTTGAGAGGTCGAATCAATTATATTCGCGAAAGTCTTAGAGAGAGCGTTACTATCATCATTTCTAGAAAATCAATCGATAATTATTTTAATTTATCTATCAATGTTACACAAGATGTCGAAATTTGGTGATATATTCTATTTTATATAGCGTTTACATAATTGTTGTTTACTTTTCCGTAGTAAAATTTTCAATTGCTTTTTAGTTAATGGATTATTAATAAAAAAATAATTCTGTATATTCATTTGATTGGATGGGATCTTGAACCCGCAACCTTCGATATCGGATAGCACCACTGTGTTGACGGTCTTATTGTTGTAACGCAGAATAAACTGAAAGCTACAGCGATGATAAGTATTAACTAAAATTAACCAAACATAAAAAAGGCTTTTAGTCATATTTTATTTACACGTTAATTCTAATAGACAAATTGCAAAGTCATTTCGGTAGCTAAATCTGTTTGCCTAATTCTAATACAGCTCTCATGCATTCTATTCCTTTCTTTCCAGTCTATAGCAGTTCTGGACCATAACAGACCCCACAATGGTTTTTATTTAATCCTCCCATCTTTTAAGTCTTCTACCATCTTGGAATCTAAAGATAAGATATATTAAATACATTTAATTAAGACCAACCCGTAATAAATTTTAAAACGCTTCTAAATAACATAAATCACAGCACGCCTCGAAGTACTAATTAACTTGATGACTTTCTCTCGAGGCCAATCTATCAATAATTATTTTTTTAAGCCATTACGTGATGTTGATGGATCAGCGTCCCGTTTTGAGGCCGATTTCTTAAATAACATATGTATAAAGTCTTGACATCCCTTATCTGATAGAGAATTGAATTCGGTATAAAGTGGGGAGTTTAAATGGGGACGGAGTGTCTTAACACTAGGTTCCCTCTGTTTACCCTGTTATGTGTAAGATACGGCTTGAAGCTAAAAAAAATTAATAGAGGAATGATGGTGAACTTTAGTAGCTTTTTTCGTCTAAGAGAGTAGTTTTTTTATGTTTTGCCCAGCTTATTCTGTTATATAAATCTAAATAATCACACATTATATGAAACTTATCATTTTATTTTCCCCTCTATTTGTGGAACAACAATTTTGACATTGCATGTGTATGAAATGCCTTTGTTAGATGTATTATAGCAGAAAAACGGAGTAACATATCTATTTTCTCTGCTTATACTACAAGAAGCAAATGTGTGAAAACGGAGAACGATCACGTCGACAGCATAAGGAGGCCCCCCCTAGGAGGGTTTGTATAAAAAAATTGATGATATTTCACGGGCAGAAAGAAATATGCAGAGACCGCGGTATTTTTGCGTTCTCTCTATCTGTCTCACAAGAGGTAAAGCGTGTTACTAAAAACAAATAAAAATATATGAGGAGGCTTAAAATTAAACGTATAGACTGTTAACTCATACTGCACGTATCGCTTTAGTCATTTTATAAATGGCCTTTTGTGCATCATTCCATTGTAAGTTGATCTTCGAAGTATCACATGTTTCATGTAATTTCTGCTAAAAAGAGTTCAAGATAAGCTGGTCCATATAACGCACACAATAGAAGTAAGACATTGAAGGCGATGAATATACATTCGCTATTGCAATTTAGCCGTAACAGTTTTGTGATGGTAATGTGACAAAAATATCTGCGCGTACGCACGGTGACGTGTGCGTTTATTTTTGGCCTTATATGTGAATATATTTTTTTATGTTAAATCTTACTTATGCCTATATGTTACTAGCGGCCCGCCCGCGGCTTCACCTGCGTGAACTACGTTATTATTAATTTCTGTCTTCATGAGTACCTATTAATGACGGTCATGCAAAATTTGAGACTCCTA